>JARVZY010002239.1:0-266000 GCA_030686995.1 Artemisia argyi
TATAGATGTTTCAAAAACGAGTTTCCTAGTGTCTAACTTGTCTCAAACCAATCCAAACAACTTCAATATCTCCCTTAAACTACCATACACCTTCTTAGGGTGTCATGGGGTCCTAAACTTCATCAAAAATGATAGGTCTCAAGTGTATGCTAGTTATTTATATAGATCCATTTATATAGCAAAAATCAAGTAAAAGTGGTACAATAACATATATATTTGCATAACAAATCACAAATATATTATTTTGAGTATAATGCAAGTATGAAAAGAGTAAGAAAAGTATACTTGAACTTGTGATGAAGACGGTGATGATTTGGGTGGATAAAACCTAAGAAACTAGGGATTTTTATTTCAAAATCCAAACTAGATCACTACAAGGACTTGATAAACACTTTGATCTTGAATAATTGTTGGTTCTTCCTTGTTCTTGTTCTTGGCCGTGCACCCCATGGAGAGAAGAAGGGATGAGAGTGTTTTTGCTAGTTACTTTGTAAAGATACTTGTACCCAATGAAGAAAAAGTCTAAGTCTTGATGTATATAGATGTTAGTCAAGTGAAACCATGTGATATAGGACCTAGGGGGAGGGGGGCATAGGGCGGCAAACAAGGGAAGGGTAGAAGAGTTGTGTGCTAATTAATGAACTTGTCCCACAAGTGTATGTATTTGTTTAGTTTAAGTGTGTATTGGGTGTTATTGGGTACCGAGTTAACTAAAAATAAATCGTAACGAGATGAAATAAAATATGACGAAGTTGTAAAAGTTGTAAAATATTATTCCTTGCAAGAATCGGGTGTCAAAATAATTATCGTGCTGAAATATCGCAAACCGACGGAGTTTTAAGCTCCGACCGTAAAATGTAGCAATTGATTTGAAAACATCGGGTAAACTAATAATATAATTTTTATATTATTATAATGAATGTGAAAATATGTTAGGATCATAGTCGGGAGTATTGGGTATACTTTAGTAGTAAAAACTGAGTGGTAACGTTAATTACAAATTAAGCATACGTAAATTGAAATAATGCGTATCCGTGCATTATCTAATGTGATGATGATGTTACTGATGATATGCAGACTACTCTAGTCTATATGATGTGTCCCTAATGATGATGCATGAATTCGCAGGTAAACCAATCCGGTTACGCGAATTTAAATACCCGTAAACTAGATTTACGATGAAGATGCATGATGAATGTGAATAGTGATTTCCCTCCGAGAATGAATAGTGTTTTGTGAATAGTGAATTTTTGTAACACTTCTCGGAATCTCAAACTGACTCCGAAAACGATGAATAGTAAAATGATGAATAGTGATCAGTGAATAGTAAATGATGAATAGTAACTTCCCGAGATGAATAATGAAATTTTGATGTTTGAAAAAGGACCTGGAATTACGAGTTGTGACAGTGAAAGGCATTAGAAGATTTTTAGGACGTGCAGGATTCTATCGACGATTTATTAAAGATTTCTCAAAAATTGCTCGATCTTTAACTAAACTTCTAGAAAAGGACGTTACCTTTGAATTTGATGACGAATGTCAAAAAGCTTTCGAAACTTTTAAAGAAAAACTTACATTTACACCAATTATAATAAGTCCAAATTGGAATTTACCATTTGAATTAATGTGCGATGCAAGCGATTTTGCAGTCAGAGCTGTTTTAGGACAAAAAGATGGTAGACATTTCCATCTATTTACTTTGCTAGCAAAACAGTCAACGCTGCTCAACAAAACTATACAGTCACTGAAAAAGAACTCATGGCTGTTGTATTTGCATTCGATAAATTCCGCGCATATCTAGTTCTATATAAAACTGTGGTCTATACAGATCATTCCGCTCTCAAATATCTATTTAAAAAGCAAGATGCTAAACCACGTCTCATTCGTTGGGTTTTGCTTTTACAAGAATTTGATACAGAAATCAAAGACAAAAAAGGTGTTGAAAACGTAGCCGTTGATCATTTGTCTCGTTTAGAAAATGAAGACGAAGAAATAGAAATTGAAATAGATGATAATTTTTCCGATGAAACTCTTAATGCAATTAGTTCTCTAGACACGCCTTGGTTCGCAGACCTTGCAAACTATCTGGCGAGGGATATATTACGAAAGGGAATGACTTACCAAGAGAAAAGAAAATTCTTCTGAGACGTAAAGAAATATTTTTGGGATGAACCATACTTATTTAAAATATGTCCTGACGGAATAATCCGTAGATGTGTCTCTGGACCTGAAACTCGTGCTATTCTTGATAAATGTCACCATGGACCTACCGGTGGACATTATGGTGCTACCGCTACTGCTAAAAGAGTATTTGAATCTGGATTCTATTGGCCAACAATTCTGAAAGAAGCATATACTCTAGTTCGCCTTTGCGAAGCATGTCAGAAAACTGGAAACATTTCTAAAAAGTATGAAATGCCCATGAATTACATTCAAGTTTACAAAATTTTTGACATCTGGGGTATAGACTTTATGGGACCCTTTCCTAAATCATCAAAATTCGAATACATCCTAGTCGCTGTCGACTATGTCTCAAAATGGGCAGAAGCCTAAGCTCTTTAAACAAATGATGTCAAAGTTGTTATAACATTTTTTAAGAAACTATTCTATCATTTTGGAATACCAAAAGCTCTAATTAACGACAAAGGCACTCATTTTTGCAACAAATTAATGGAAAAAGCTATGAAAAGATATGGAGTTAACCATCGATTCTCTACATCATATCACCCTCAAACTAGTGGTCAAGTTGAAAATACTAATTGAGCTCTTAAAAGAATACTTGAAAAAACAGTTAAAAGAAAATCCAACTGTTTGGTCAAGGAAATTAGATGATGCTCTATGGGCCTTTAGGACTGCTTATAAAACTCCAACTGGAACAACACCATACAAACTACTATATGGTAAAGCATGCCACCTCCCATTTGAATTAGAACACCGTGCATACCGGGCACTTAAAAATTGTAACCTAGATTTAATTGCAGCAGGTGAAAAACGAATGTTTCAACTTCATGAATTAGACGAACTACGCTTTTATGCTTATGAAAAGTCTCATCTTTATAAAGAAAAAACTAAAGTTTGGCATGATGGAAAATTAAAAATCAGAAAAGAATTTAAGAAAGGAAATAAAGTCCTCCTTTTCCAGTCAAAGTTTAAAATCAAACAACCAAAACTTACAAGCCGTTGGGTTGGACCTTTTATTGTTAAACACCAATATCCATCCGGATATGTTGAACTATACGAACTTGACGATAAAAGCTTTATAGTCAATGGTCACAGGCTTAAATTATACCATGAGGAAGAAAGTTTCAATGATAGAAGGGAAGAATCAACACCCTTCTTCCCAAATGACTAAATCATCCTATTCACATGAGTCGAGCTATAGACTCTGAAATTAGTGCTTGGCGGGGGGCAACCCGTTTCATTTTGTTTTATTTTCTTTTTCACTTATTTAATTAACACTTTGATTAAACCACACTGTAAATCTTAAGTGTGGAGGTAAAAAGCAAAAATATATAAAACCCAAAAACCCAAAAATATCTTCCATTTTTTTGTGTTTGTTTTTATTTTTTGCAGATTATTATGAAGACCGCATTTGGGAAGCACAACTCTTTATGCTTTTTCATATGGCTTGGGAAGTTACTCTCTTTTTCTACTAATATTTTTACTGTTTTTTGTATCCAGTTATGAACATTGAGGGCACTCTTCAACTTGAGTATGGGGGGGAGTCAAATAGTAAAAATATTTATTTCACAAAACCGATTATATGACTAAACCATTGCTCCCTACTAAAAACTTAAAAATTATATGTTTTCACAAGTTATTAAGGCAAATCCATTTGGATTGACACTATAGCTAGACACAATTTCATTCACCACAAATGTGAGATAATTATAAGCCTTTATAAGTGTATATCTGCTACACTTTCTCCAAAACATATGAGTGAGCCGACGATTTAAATTAGCTCTAGAACTTGCACTTATACATCAATAACAAATACCGAAGTGAGATTGCATATTTTTTATGCTTTATAGACAATTTTATATGATATTGAGGCAAACTTAGGATTTACACCAAAAAGCCATCCTATAAAATCATAATCTAGTTGACTACACTCGTCACTAGTATATTCAATAAATTAACCTTCTAGTGCTCATTTTTAGTGTTATTGCCACTTAGAACAACTTGCTGAGCCTAAGCCTTTTCCTTATTTTTAAACCAAATTACTTATGCTCAATATGAATGAAGATTGATTGATTATTACTGTGAAATGAGAAAATTATGAAAGAAAGAAAAAGTTATGAGAAATGTTGAGAAAGAAAAAGAAAAAAGTTATGTTGGAATGAAAAATAGAAAGTATAAAAGATCTTTGTATGTTGATGATCAGCAGCTGCTTAGTAGTATATTCTTCCACAAATCCTACAAGAAACAATAAGAAAAATTATCCATACCTTTCTCATACCCTTAATCCCTAAGCCAACCTGAAAAAGTACTCATTGATATCATTGTCTGGTGCTTATGCCTTGTCGGAGTTGTCTTTGTGTTTTATACAAGCCTATGGTAGCTATTTAGTCGTGTCTGTGCAAATATTGAGTGAACTTAACCCTATTTGAGTGAATTGTGTGAATCATTTAAAATAATCCTTCGTGAGGTGTTTTTAGTTATGTGTCATTGCCTTTCTAGCAAAATAATAAATCTGATAATATATCTCCATGATCACAAAACAAATTAAATTTTCTCACTTGATTGCTTGAGGGCAAGCAATAGCTAAGTGTGGAGGTATTTTATAACGCTCTAATTATACATATTCCTTGAGCATTATATTATATGTTTTATGATCATTTAATGTGAAATTTTGGTACTTAATAGCATAAAATGAATGCAGGTTCGCACTCTCGGATGATCTGAGCATGATACATCTCAAAACCTACTATTTTGCCACTTGAAGTAAATAAACAGGAAGTCTTCCATGATTAGCTTTTCATGCAAGCCAAGTGCGTTGGTTTTCCAGTCATGTGCGTCGTACTTCCTCTGCATTTATGAAACTTTGGCGCCAAGAAAATTAGAAAGTGCACCGCACTCACAAAGCAAGTGCGCCGTACTTCGCCAATCAAAATGCCTATAAATAGAGCTCATTTGCAAGTATTTGAACTGTCCACTCTATAACCAATTTCCACTAAGTTAAGGTCTGAAGTAATACGTGATCCAGAGCCATTTGCAGGGGTGAAAGAATCAGAACAAGGGGTTTTATATACTTGTTGGTGTCGAATTCTTTGTTACTTGTGACACTTGTGTAATCATTTGATCAATCCAATCTGTATGTCTCTTGTTGACTATTTACTCACTTCTGTTGTTATGAACTCATTAGCCATGAGAGGCTAAACCTCTTGTGATTTCTTGGATATGTGAATATAATAAAGCGACTTATGATTATGTTTTGATCTCTACCAATTTCAAGCTTATATTGTGAACTATTTCATCTCTAGTCTTATTATGTTTATTTGTTGAAACTGATTGAATATAATATGTTGGGATAGGTTGAAAGAACCAACTTGTTAAACGCAATTCTAGGAACTTGTCTGCGTTTCTAATCTTTGAAAGGAGAAATCCACTTAGAAGAATCAATAATAATCTAGACTTGATATGAAATACTATTTCGAGAGAAATCACTTAATGGGTAGATATGAATCTTGAATTGAACCTAAGAGTTATGAAATTGCTCTTTTGACGAAAATAGCTTTCTTATAAGTTGTGCTTCTTTATCAAACTGAGATCAAACATAAGCATTGTTACTTGATTATCTAAGCTATCCAAGCAATCATTTGTTTTAATATTTGAATTCCTCATATTACCATAATCGTTACTTGTCTTGTTTTACTAATTATTTATACTTAATCCGAACGAACTAAGTCCCTGTAGATACGACCTGGTCTTGCCTTAATCTAATACTACCAACGGGGGTTATACTTTACCCGTGTGTTTTGTTTATCAAAATCGGTGAAACTAGTATTATAAATTTAAAGCTTCCTTAAACATCAAACCCACACTGAGGACATGGTAGGAAAGGCTTTGCCTTTTGTCTTTGTTTAGAAGGAGAGGCATACTGATGACCTTGTGCTTTGTAAAGTCCTTGTGTATTCAGTGATACATAGTGAGAGTTGTGATCAGAAGTCCTGTGGTCCTCTTGTTTGCATATCATGCAAAACATGATTCTATAGCAATTTTCAGTGGTGTGGTTTGTATAATTGCAGAGTTCACATCTCACTGAAGGTTTAGATGAGGATTTTGGTTTGGAGGAACTTGAGGAAGTTGGTGGTTGTTGTTTAGGTTTTGAACCAAAGGATTTTTCAGTGGACTCAATTTTTTCACTCAACTTCCTGACAAGTTCAGCCAACTGATCATATTTTGAGTCAGTATTTTCAGGTTTCACTTTAGTGGATACTAAAGGTGTGTGGGTTTCAGTGGGCACAGAGGTAGGTCTCTTCAGGATGGTTCTCCCTAAACCTGATTTCTCCTTGGGAGAATGTGGTTGATAGACAGATGGGGTAAGATCAGAACTAGGTGCAGCTCCCTGAAGTTGTTTCAGTGGTGGGAGTGGTGATTGGGGATCTGACTTAGACTCAGTGATGGACTCAGTATTACTGGGTTATTCAGTGACTCCTAGCATTTCCTTAATAGCCTGACTTTCAGGCTCCAAAATTCTTCTAGTGTTGAAATTAGGCATTTTACTATCAGGATTGACTATTTCAATCCAGTCACTGGATTTTGGTGCAAGTTCTTTGCTAGAGAGTTTGTTAGCTGATAGAAAGGCTGTTACATGGTTACTCTCCCTAGATACTTCAGTGAGTTGGTCTTCACCCTGTGCAGCCTTTTTGGTACATGGTGTGAGACTCAATGTGTCAAAGTGTTTGGGGTTCTTTTGAGTCCAGCTCCAAATGACAGCCTTTTCTTTCTTAAGTTCTTCCTGAAGAGCTTGATTTTGTTTTACAAGTTCAAAATTTTGAATTTGAAGTGTAACATTTTCAAGTTTGGCTTGTTTTAAAGCAAGGAGTTCATCTCTACACTAATTTAACTCAAAACTCAGTTTATTATATTTTGAAAACAAATTTAATCTCTGCTCTTCAACATACTTAAGATCAACATTTATATAATCTAAGTAAGCTTTCCAATCAGAATCATCATCCATTGAAAGTAAGATGTTTACCTTTCTTATGGTGATGCTCACCTACTCTCCATTCCTTGCATGACTCTTTCCTACAGCAAGCTTGTTGTCTTCTAAGAGAGCCATCAGGGCACTGACATGAACTTCTTCATCCTCAGAGGACACTTCTTCCTCGTCCCAATCAAATGTTTCAGCAACCAGCCCTTTGTTTTTAGACTGAGCAGGTTTAAGGGCCTGAGGTGGCTGAGCGACTGAGGAGGCTGACTCAAGAAGGGCAAGTTTGGCCTTGGCCTTTCTATACTTGGCTTCAAAATCTTTTTGAGGAATTTTTTCAATCTTGTTTTGAAAAGACTTATTAGATTGAAGCATTTTTGGTTGAAACTTGCTAGTTCCTGAGATAGAGTTGTTTCCTGAGAATTTGTAAGATGCTTCTGAGGTTGTTTTTGAGAAACAATCTTTTACAAAATGACCCTTTTAACCACATTTAAAACATTCAGTGTTGTCATTTGCTTTTGTGTTAGAAAAGTTTTGTTTCTTTTAACAAATCTTTTTGAGTTTGCAAGGAGTGCCCTTTCATGAAATTCAATTTGTAAATCATTAAGGTACTTGATAACGCTCAAATTGTGCATGTTTTTTGTGGCATTATTTGTATGTTTTTCGGTTATTTTTATATGCTTTTGTCACATAATCGTATCAAAGTATGTTTGCAAGCATTTGTAGCAAAAAACAGGAAAAAGGAAGAAAAAGTGAAGGAAATGAAAGATTTGTCATTCCCAACTCGAGATTCATTTCATTCAAACATTTCACAAAGAAGAATCCAAGTTTTCATCATTCCAAGGTTCGTTGACAAGAAATAATCAAGTTTGGACAAAGAACGAAGAGCCAACTTAAAGATCAAATTTGTTGCTGTCAGAATGCAAGTAACCGATCGGTTAGAAGAAAATGTCACAAGTAACCGATCGGTTGGAATCCAACCGACCAGTTAGACGCAGAGGTCTCATCCAACCGATCGGTCAGCGCCCGATACTGATCGGTTAGTCAGGTCGTTAAACTTTTGCAAAGAGTTTTCTACTTCACTCTACCCGATTCTAGGCCCTTCTTTCTAGTATTCTAGGTCCTTATATTCACCTTGATTGCCAAGTTGCTGCATTGATGAACCTAGGATTGAAGAGTAGTATAAATAGTGGCTTTACAATCTCATTTGACACACAACTATTACACCATCATTATACAACAACAAAGCAATCATCAAGTAGTTCTTTACTAGTCTCAAAGTTCTCAAATTCGTCCATAAAAGTTCAGGAAGCATTGGAAGTCCAAAAAGTCAACATCCGAATGTCAAACTCTCAAGAAATCAACACCAACACTTAGGAAATCATTTCCTACTCATTTGTAATCGTATTCCAAACATTTGTAAGACTTTAATTATGATTTCTAATGTTCAATATTCTGAGTTTATGTTCATGTTTGCTATGAGCGGCTAGTAACCTTTTTGCATTTGCTTAGATGATGTTAATTACTTAATGATTAGTCTATGATTGTGATAACATGCTTTAATTCAATTTCAAGTCAATTCTAAAACCCAATTAGACTAAAGTTTCATAGTGACATTTGTTGAGTCAAGTTTAACTAGTTGCTTATAATATCATTGGCCAAAAGGGTTGTTATCATTCAACTAGTTATAATCTTTTGTCCATGAAAGATTGTTTTTCACCATAAATATTCTTCACTAAACAAAGGAGCTAAGGTGTAATTGTAATGAGAATACTTTTTGTTAATCAAATCGGATTGGTTGTAAATGCCTAATTGGTCGAAAGTTTTAGTAGTTTATAATCAATTGTAACCTTGTTGTCTATGATTCGGTTACCTTTTGTATTGACCATTTCTTAAGAGTATTTGATTAAACAAGAACCTATTTTTGTGTTTAAGTTTGTTAACTCAACTTTATGAACCTTTAATTGATCTTGAATTGATTGGTCCAAACCTAATGCTTGTTTTTATAAACTAAAATCTTGATGAAGGTTTAACTTGTAGAAACAATAGATTAGAACACCAACTTATTCTGATTACCAACATGTTAAGGAAGTTATCACAATCATGCTTTTCTTATGAGTAGTTAACTAGTCTAAGCAAATGTAGTTTTTAATCATTTGAATTACCTTATAATCATTATCGCTAGTGTTAGAGATTTACTTTTTAAACTTACGCTTAGATTCACTCCCAAATCCCTGCGAACGATCCCCGACTTACCAACCCAATCTTGCTATAACGGACGAGTTCACTTGCTTGTATGTGTTATTTCTAGATCCGGTAATCGTGTTTATAACTTTAAAACTTGTACACACCGAACGCACATCAAGTTTTTGGCGCCGTTGCCGGGGATTTTGATTGTGTTTTCTATAAGCTTTAAAGTTGCATTTCTTTCCTTGTTCGTTTTCTAAAAAAAAAATCCGAGCCATCTAACCGATCAGTCACTCATCTAACCGATCGGTATTTCAAAATTGTCCAATCCAACCGATCGGTCACTCATTTAACTGATCGGTTACTTTTCCTGATTTCTCAAACTGTTTCCATTCTTTGCTCGTTTGTTCCAAAGTTTCCGAGATTCACTCGGTAATTTTATGAACACTCGATCAACCGGAGTAGAACCAATTTCAGCTCTTTCCAATCCCGAAAGTCTGATTCGTAGACCAAGAAGAAGAAGAACACCTTTGGTTCCACCAACCAACCGTGTACCAAGAGTACCAAACCCACCGTTTGATAACCTTTCTGAAGCCTTAGTTGTTTATAACCCATTCACCAATCAACCATTTCCAATGGCCGATGACCAACCCATGTGGGCCACAAACCGAACCGTAGCACCCACTCCTGGAGCTGCTATTGTTGCTGTTAACCTTGGTGACAACTTCACCGTGAAGGGACACTATCTTTCTATGATCAAAGACCGTCAATTCGATGGCCATTCGAGGGCCGATCCGCACAAACACATTGCCAAATTCATTGAAATTTGCGGCATGTTTCAATATGGCGACACTGATGTCGATGTCATTAAACTCAAACTTTTCCCATCATCACCCGCCGGAGATGCCAAAGTGTGGTATACCGAATTAACCCCAGGAATTATCAATACTTGGGAGGAGATGAGGCAAGCTTTTGTAAGCCAATTCTTTCCACCTGCCATGTTTGATCGTCTCATGGGAGAAATATGTGCTTTCACACAAAACCTCAATGAATCTCTTGTCGAAGCTTGGCTTCGTATGAAATATTTACTTCGTAGTTGTCATGGACATGGTTTAGGACGAGGAACCATTATCTAAATCTTCTACCATGGACTTGATGAAACATCTCAAGGAATTCTTGATGCTGGAGGAATTTTTCTTTACAAAACTCCCAACGAGGCATATCAATTGCTCGAAGATTGAGTACTCCTTAAACTCGATTGGTCAAAAGATACCAAAACCAAACCCTTACGAAAAACCGTTGCTTTTGCCAAAAGTTCCGATACTTCTAAACTCATGGAGAAAATGGAAGCCTTAACTTCCAAAATCGACTCGCAATATAAAGTTATCAAAGGAGAAATGAAAGAAATGCGAGAAGGTTGCAAAAACTGTGGAGGTAATCACACTTCATCCGAATGTGACGACCAACCCATGGTTGGACCCAAAGAAGGGGAAGCCAATTATGTCCAAGGGGGATACCGTGGAGGCGGTTTTCGTGGTAATTATTACGGAAGAAATTTTGGAAATTGGCAAGATCGCCAAAGGGATAACAACTGTGATTCTCAACCACGAGTAGACAATCCAACTCCACCAAACTCTTACAAAAAACTAGAAGAAACTGATTTTGAAAAAATGATGCGAGATTTCGTGACTGCTCAAAGATCAACAAATGAATTTGTTAAAACCCAATTTTTCAATCTCAAAACCAAAGTTGAGCAGGGTCAGAAAAATCATCAAGCTTCTATTTAGGATCTTGAACAAAAATTTGGTAGACTCTCTGATCAATTTTCTTCACGACCACCTGGAACATTACCAAGCAATACCCCATCCAACCCAAAGCCTTCTGGATCAAATGACAAAACTTATCGTCCACCACAAACCA
The DNA here is from genome assembly GCA_030686995.1 of Artemisia argyi. NCBI lineage: Eukaryota > Viridiplantae > Streptophyta > Magnoliopsida > Asterales > Asteraceae > Artemisia > Artemisia argyi. The sequence continues at coordinate 11,261 of JARVZY010002239.1, forward strand.
GAAATGAGCATATCAATGCTGTATTCACAAGAAGTGGTCTTTCTTATGATCCACCAGCCAATTCCAATGAAACTCAAATCATCGATGATGATAGTGAGGAACAAGCTGAAGCAGAAAAGAAAGATATTCCTGAAACACCAACCAAAGAAACAACCCAACCACTCAAAGCATACACTCCAAAAATTTCGTACCCATAAGCTCTTAGAAAAGAGAAAAAGGAGGAACGTTATAAGAAGTTTGTTGAGATGATCAAAGAAGTTAGACTCAATATACCCCTTGTTGATGTTCTAGCTGGAATGCCCAAATATGGAAATTTTTGAAAGAACTTCTTAATAATAGAAATAAGTTAGAGCAAATATCTGCTGCTTTCCTTAATGAAGAATGTTCAGCCATTATTGGAAACAAAGTTCCACCAAAACTCGGAGATCCCGGAAGTTTTCTAATTCCATGCACGTTAGGAAACAACATCACATGCGATGCTTTTGCCGATCTCGGTGCAAGTATTAATTTGATGCCCTATTCGTTGTATTCTAAACTTTCCATCAATACTTTGAAACCTACAAAGATGAGTATTCGATTAACCAACCACACATACCAATATCTTGTTGGGGTTGCCGAAAACATGCTTGTCCAAGTTGGTAAGTTTGTTTTTCCAGTGGATTTTGTAATCTTAGAAATGGAGGAAGATAGACAAGTACCCTTAATCTTAGGAAGACCTTTCCTAAACACCGCTGATGCCATAATCAAAGTCAAAGGTAAAGAACTCAATCTAGGAGTTGGAGAAGATAGAATTACCTTTCTAATTGACAAAGCAATGAAATATCCATATACGAGTGATGACACTTGTTTTAACATCGATGTAATCGATGAAGTCACTGAGGAAGAGTTGGATGCATTACTTGACGATTCTGATCCTTTCACAACCACTTCTGAGAAAATAAATGAAACGAATCTTGATAAAGAGTTCGCTGAATTTATGAAAGTTAAATTTGAAGAAGATTTTGAAGAAGTTGAGGAAGGATAAATAGTTAAAGAGAATTTCGAAGAAATTACCATTAATGATCAAATGAGGATCAAAACATCTCTTCAAGAACCACCCACCGATCTTGAGCTTAAACCACTTCCAAATAATCTTGAGTATGCTTACTTGGAGGAGAATTCACTTCTTCCTGTAGTCATATCTTCGTTGCTCAAGAATGATCAAAAAGAAAAACTCATTTCAGTTCTTAAGAAGCATAAACGCGCTTTTGCGTGGAAAACTTCTGACATTCCAAGAATTAGCCCTGATTTCTGTAAACACAAAATCAATTTCGAAGAAGGTGCTAAACCTGTTGTTGAAAGATAGCGTCGACTCAATCCTAACATGAAAGAAGTTGTCAAGAAAGAAATCATTAAACTTCTTGACGCTGGAATCATATATCCCATTAAAGATAGTCCTTAGGTGAGTCCTGTTCATTGTGTTCCTATGAAAGGAGGAATGACGGTAGTGACCAACAAACAGAATGAATTAGTTCCTACTAGAACAGTCACTGGATGGCGAGTATGTATTGATTATAGAAAGTTGAACAAAGCCACCAGGAAAGATTATTTTCCTCTTCCATTCATGGATTAAATGCTTGAAAGATTAGTAGGCAACAAATATTTTTGTTTCCTCGATGGTTTTTCAGGTTATTTCCAGCCTCGATGGCTTTTGTTGATCCTTCTGATCAAGAAAAGACCACATTCACATGTCGTTTTGGAACCTATGCTTATCGACATATGCCTTTTGGTCTTTGTAATGCACCTGATACTTTTCAAAGGTGTATGATAGCTATATTCCAAGATATGCTTTAAACATCTATGGAAGTTTTCATGGATGATTTTTCAGTATTTAGAGATTCTTTCGAAGCTTGTCTTTCAAATCTAGACAAAATGCTCGAAAGATGTGAAGCTGCACATCTTGTTCTCAATTGGGAAAAATGCCATTTCATGGTAACTGAAGGAATTGTGCTAGGACACAAAATCTCAAGTTCAGGAATGGAGGTTGATAAAGAAAAAATTGATGTTATCACCATATTACCACCTCCAACTAATGTTAAAGCCGTTAGAAGTTTTTTAGGACATGCCGGTTTCTACCGTCGTTTCATAAAGGATTTTTCCAAAATATCTCGTCCTATGACAAAACTTCTTGAAAAAGATTCTGTTTTTGATTTCAATGCAGATTTCATTAAAGCTTTTGAAACACTAAAGAGTCAATTGACTAGTGCTCCGATTATGGCTTCACCTAATTGGTCATTACCATTCGAACTTATGTGCGACGCAAGCGATTTCGCTGTTGGAGCTGTTTTAGGACAACGTGAAGGAAAACATTTTCGTTCTATATACTTTGCTAGCAAAACACTTAACAACGCCCAACAAAATTATAGAGTTACAGAGAAAGAATTGTTAGCCGTAGTTTTTGCTTTTGACAAATTCAGATCTTATCTCGTACTTTCCAAAACAATCGTTTTCACCGATCACTCAGCGCTCAAATATCTGTTTGCCAAACAAGATGCAAAACCGCGTCTTATCCGCTGGATTTTACTACTCCAAGAATTCGATATCGAAATAAAAGATAAGAAAGGAGTAGAAAATCTTGCTGTCGATCATTTGTCTCGTCTTGAGAAACCAAATTTGGAAGAATTAAAGGAAGACGAAATTGATGAATATTTTCCCGATGAAACTCTTATAACCATCCATAAAGTTGATGAAGAGGAAATACCGTGGTTTGCAGATTTTGCAAATTATTTTGGTGGAAATATTCTCAAGAAAGGATTAACTCATGCTCAACGAAGTAAATTCTTTTCGGATTTAAAAAACTATTATTGGGAAGAACCTTTTCTTTTCAAAATGTATCCCGATGGAATGATCCGAAGATGTGTTTCTGGAGCAGAAACAAGAAAAATTCTTGATGAATGCCATCATGGCCCAACAGGGGGACATTACGGTCCTACCACCACAGCTAAAAAAGTTTTTTATGCTGGATTCTATTGGCCAACGATTGTCCAAGAAGCTCATACTCTTGTTCAAAACTGCGATGCATGCCAAAAATCCGGTAGTCTTTCTCGTAGAGATGAAATGCCTCAGAAGAGCATTCAAGTCTGCGAAATATTTGATATTTAGGGAATCGATTTTATGGGACCATTTCCGAAATCTCACAAATACGAATATATTCTCGTTGCAGTCGATTACGTTTCCAAATGGGCTGAAGCTGAAGCCTTACCTACTAACGATGCACGAGTTGTTGTCAATTTTCTCAAAACGCTTTTTGCTCGCTATGGAATCCCTAAAGCTTCAATAAGTGATAGAGGAACCCATTTCTGTAATAAGCAAATGGAGAAAATCATGAATGATTTAGAGTTCATCGTCATTTTGCTACAACATATCATCCATAAACCAGTGGACAAGTCGAAAATACTAATAGAGCATTAAAAAGAATACTCGAAAAAATGGTTAAAGAACATCCTTCCGTTTGGTCGAGCAAACTCGATGACGCTCTATGGGCATTTCGTACGGCTTATAAAACTTCAATTGGCACAACACCATACAGACTCTTGTATGGAAAGACATGTCATTTGCCCTTCGAAATCGAACATCGTGCTTACTGGGTATTACAAAATTGTAACCCCGATCTGAAAGTAGCTGGAGAGAAAAGATTTTTGCAATTACATGAACTCGATGAATTGAGGTTCCAAGCCTATGAAAACTCCAAGCTATACAAAGCCAAAACCAAAGCCTATCATGATTGAAAGCTTAGAATGAGAAAAGAATTCAAAGCTAGGGATAAATTCTGCTTTTCAATATGAAATACAAGTTCAAAGCTCCTAAGCTCAGACCCAAATGGATGGGACCTTATATAGTGAAACATGGATTTCCATCTGGATATGTCGAACTCTATGACAAGCATGGTGGAAGTTTAATTGTTAATGGTCACCGCATTAAGTTGTATTATGATAAGGAGCAAATGAGTATAATTTCTATTGAATATCCACCCGAATCTGAATACGAAGCTATCACATTCATGGCTCCTCATATGGAAAATATACCATGGGCACATGAAAAAGGTTTTATCAATGATGCTCTTCTTAGAGCATGGGAAAAAGTCGTACTAGAAGATATAGATGAAACTGGAGAAGGAATTGTGATAGAAAACGTATTGTTCGTACAATAATATCCTAAGAGGAAGTCCCAAACCGCATCAACGTAGTTCTTGCGAAATTTAAGTCAGGTTGATGACTCGTAAATAAAACAAGCGATTTTCGGGAGGTAACCCGTGTGTTTGCTATTTTATTTTTTAATTCTTAGTTTATTTTCAGTGATTTCACCCCAAAGTTTAAATCACTTGGTTGAACTTAAGTGTGGGGGTGTTTCACTAATTTTAATAAAACATATAGTCTTGTATTTGTTTGTTTTAAGATTGATACAGGAAATGATGAAAAAAACTTGGACACTTGGAATAAAGAATCACAAAGGAAAATACGGTTCATTTTCTTATTTCCCTATTTTCATACTTTGAAGTTCGTTTATCACATTGAGGACAATGTTTAACTTAAGTGTGGGGGGGGGGTGAATAGGTAAATAAGAATATTCCATAAATTTCGAGCTTAATTTTAAATTTTGCTGCCCTTATGATCTAGTTGTTTTCACGCTTTTAGGATAATATATTAGAATAACTGGATCCATCCACTGGTAAAAACGGTAACTTTTGAAATTTAAGATGTGGCCTGATTAATATTGCAATCCATTCTGGGATCGATAACATTAGCTAGCACATATTGTAACCCTTTCCACTAAATTGTGAGGATTTGAGCCTATTTCTTATATATCATACATCTTTTATGCTTGGATTTTTTGTTGTGAGTGTGTCGGTGATTTTATTTATTCTAGAACTTGTGCTTGTAAATCATTTCGAGACCGTTGTAAGATCACATTTCTTGTGTGATATAAGTATGCATATGTGATAAGAGGCAATTTTAGGATCTAACCCAAATGGCCTTTATATAACTTTTTAGCTAGTCTCATTGACTAGTTAACCACCAACATAACCATTTTTTGTTAGCGTTCATTTTTAACGCTAGATACCCCTAGTTACACCTTCTGAGTCTATCTTTTCTTTTGATTAAATTCAGAAAAATACAAAAAGATTTTACACTTTTTAGCTTAGCCTTACCCTTAGTCAAGTCTTAGTTGGTTGCTAGCTATATGACAAGTTGGATGTTATGTGGGAAATCATGAATTATGAAGAAAGTAGTAATTCCGGAAGAAGTGATCAAAGCAAAGTTGAGAATAATTCATCAAAGTAGAATGGTGACAAGTGATTTTATGTCCATATTATGTTAAAAAAAATGTATATATCGAATAAAATAGCCAATGAGCTATAGTGTTAAGTATTGTTCACTCAAGAATGGAGTTCTAAAGAGTACATGATATTGGTTCAAGATAGCTAGCAACATTCGGTTAGTAGACTTTGACTATTTTGTATATTCTTTATCATTTACACTCTCTAAATTTATCCCATGTCTTATTCCTACCCTTAACTCAAGTGAAATTATCAAGTGTATGATATATAGTGACCATCCGATTTCTTGAGGAAATAACAATGCGCCAGCGATCTAAGGATATCCTTAGTGACCATCTGTTGTTTTGATACAAGAATTCGCGCCAGCTATCTATTTTGTTTTACGTAAGATAGTTGAACGGAAGTCTTTATTATCCCGTTTTAGCCTTAAACCCGAATAAAAGCCCTCTTTGATACGAATACTTGGTGCTTACACCTTGACGGTGTAGTTATGTTTCTTGTACAAGCTTATGGTAATATTTAAATCATGACTGAGCAATGAGTGTGATTTCTCTTATACTTTACCCAAAAATGAGTGTTTAGAGTGAATTATATCTTATTCCTTTTTCGTGAGGTGATTAGTAATGTTCATCTAGCAAGAAAATCATTCGGGTATTGTCAAACATCTCAATGTTTCAACCATTTAAGCTCAAAATGATGAATCTAACTTGTACTTGTACTTGGAAGATTTGCATCAAATTTTTCCAAAACATCTTCGAAGTACCATGTGGAAGATATTTTATTTCTAGATTTGCTTGAGGGCAAGAAAAGTTCAAGTGTGGAGGATTTGATAAAGCTCAAATTGTGCATGTTTTTAGTGGCGTTATGTGTATGTTTTTCGGTTATTTTTATATGATTTTGTCACATAATCGTATCAAAGTATGTTTGCAAGCATTTATAGCCAAAAACAGGAAAAAGAAAGAAAAAGTGAAGGAAATGAAGGTGATAAGTTCGTTTTAAGTATAGTGTTTATTTCCGAAGAAATGCTTAGGAAAGTATTTCCCCGGGTCATGTCCCAACGAAGGTGTGAATGGAATTTCGAATTCCCGAATCGTGAAACGTGTCGTGAAAACGGTAAAAAGTGATTTGAATGAGATTATACTAATGCAATAGTAAATGAAACACAAATAAACACTAAAACACGTAATTCAAATAAGGCAACTAGAAACGTAACGTAGAATCGAAAACGTAAGCTAAAACAGAAAATAAACGTTAACGTACGAAATAAAACGCGACTTTTAAGCTACACGACTCCTACGGACTTGAAAATAATTTTCAAAAGTTAAAAATGATAAAAGAAAATTTTGAGGAAAAGAAAAATATTTTTTTGACTTTTTATTTATTTTTTATGAATTAAAAACTATTTTTACTAATTAAAAATTAAAAGAAAATGTAAATAAATTGAGAAAAATGAAAAATAAAATTTGAAAATTATAAAATAACTAAAAAGTAATTTTTTTGGCTTTTTGTGTAATTTTTGGAAATTAAAAAGTATTAAAACTAATTAAAAATTCAAAATAAATGAGAAAAATGCAAAATAAATTTCTAAAATTCTAAAATAACTCAAAATAATTTTCTAATATTTTTTTGGATTTTTCTGGGGTTTTTCTGATTTTTTTGTATTTTTCAGTAATTAAAAAGTAATTAAAAATGATTAAAAATGAAAATTAAATAGGAAAAATAGTAAATGAACTCAGAAAAATTTGAAAAAAAATACAGAAAATCTAAAATATTAAAAAAAAGCTTGGGAAAAAATTTTGAAAAGAAAATAAGCAAGAAAAGTGCTTATAAGCTTGAAAACAGCTTATTTGGAGTGCTTATTTATAAGCACTCCTTGACCAATTGGATTGAAACTTGAACCAAATGTGTTTTTAGACTTATTTAAGCTTAATGAACAGAACTCAGATCAATATGAACACAGAAGAACAGCAATGGAACAAAATAAGTTGGAATAAGCAATATGGAAAAAGCAATAGATAAGCAGATGGCAACCAATAAGCTTCAATAACATCAGGGACAGTAGCATACACTATAATAAACTCAACACAACTTATGATGACCAGAGAAGCTCACAACATATAGCTAAATACACACCTAGCAGTTCCAATGTAGAGACAGAAAAGTATGCATACTAGTCCTTTAGACAGCTGAATTCCAAGCACCTATTAAGCTAGATATTCCAACTAAAAAGCAAATATGGAAAGCTTGTACTACTACCTATTAAGAAAACCTATAAGCCCTAATTATAAAACTCAATTGGATGCCTAAAATGCCCCTGCATCAGATGGTTATGAAACTGCAGGCCTGTGGAATTTGACTATTTATTTGCACCACAAGTTTGACCAAAGTGGAATTCACATGATTAAATCTGAACCTAAGTGTTGAATTAAACTAATTTGTGAAATAGAAAACCTACATGAACCTAGATCTTATTCAGATTCAAAAGGATGCAGTAGCAGAAACAATAAAGGTAAAACAGAAGTGGGAATTCAAGCTACTTTTGACTTTTACTCTATATCCTACCAATTTGATTACTAATATGAACCTAACTACTCTAATGCAATTACTAATGCAGAAAACAAACTAAATAAACCCCATGAACTCATCAATCTCAGATTATCCAAACAACCTCCAACTGATGCAACATCCTAGGTGGAAAAAGAGCTACAGCACACAGAGTAAACCTAAACCAAACACCCCTATATGATTGTCTGTTATGAGATTTTGAGTACCGCTGATGTTCCAAAACTAGACTACTGATGCAATCTTAAAAAGTTAACCTATATGAAATGAATAAGAGCAAAAATAACGCAAAGATGAACAGTTATGCAGAACCTATATCCTACTGATTTAATGTAACAGTGAAACAGTACCTGATGAGATCAATCAAACAAGCAAAATAAACTACGCAATATTAAGCTGATATCAAAAATTAAATGAGAAAATTACTATCAATGATCAAACAGTAGCTATAAGGCAACAAATAACACAACTAAAATCAAACAAACATAAAAATGAAGCAATCAAATATCCTAAATACTACGTAAGCAGAATGATTCCAATGAAACAATAAGTAAAGACAAATTTGAAAACAAAGAAACTTACGACCACCTCTCAGCCAAACAGAGAGGTGCTCCCTCACAGCCTGTCTTTGTGACAGGCCAAAAGCTCCTATTGGCTGCCTTTTAATTCCAAATAAGCTATAGCTTATGCAATAAGCTCACAGTTGACTAAGTTGTTGACTCTTGATAAATTTGAGTAATGAAACAATATTCACCAAATACTACTCACAATAAGTTTAAGAGAGTATATATGGACTTATTGAATTGAAAACAAAGCTTATTGAAGCTTATGAAATGAGAACTTATTTTTTTTTTTTTTGGATTTTTAGAATTTTTCTGTTTTCTTTGTGCTTTTAAATATGAAAGAAAAAGGAGATGAAAACTTTAACTAAACTGATGATGATTATCTTGAACCAATAAGCAGTAAATGAACTTACAATAAAACTAAATAAGACAATAAGCTAAATAAACAAAACTGAATTGTATTGATATTAGAACTTGAGTACAAACTTGGAATTACAATTTAAATGCTGAATTTAAATGACAAGAATTTAAAAAGTGGTCAAAACCTTTCTAAATACATGAAAAATCGGACAATTGTACATGAGTGAGGATGGGGGTTTATATAGCTGAGCTGAGGTGAGGTCTTCATAGTCCAGGTCATCATTCCTTGTGCCTCTGTGCTTCTTTGAGTGTATATCGGCCTTTAGATCAATCCCCAGATAGCAATCTATTACCACAGCCCTTGGATTGAGTGTGTGATGATTGTGAATCCTCCGTGTGTCTTGTGATAGGACCACGTGTCCTGACTACTCCCTGACATACCCTGATCTTCTAGAAACTCCCAATCATTGGGTAATTATTAATTACGAGGGGTAATTTGGTGGGAGGTGAATTAGGGTTCCTAGTAACAGTAATAATTCTGGGTTAAAAGTATTTTGGGGGGCGGGAGATGGTTTGGGGGTTTTTTTTTTACTTTTTTTTTTTTTTTTTTTTTTTTTGTTTTTTATTTATTAAAGGGTGAGCGTTGATCGGGTGATGTATGGGTTGACCGGGTGAGGGTGCAATGGTGGGCTGGGTAAAAAGGTAGGGGATTGGACTTTTGTTTATCTTTTGGGCTTGGGGATGGGATTAGATCAGGTGGGTTTTGAGTGTAATTAGGATAACAAAATTAATAGTTTAGGTGATTTTAGTATTTTAGTTAACTTTAGGGACCAAAGATGTAATATTCTGAATACTCAAAGGACCGAGGCTGCCATTTTTCCAAAGAAGATTCAAGGGTTTATGTTGAATTTCTTCAATAGTAGGAGGACCTTTGTTGCCATTTTCTACAAATAATCTTCCAAAGGACCATTTATGACAAACTTTCAAAGTTGAGGGACTGAAGTTGTCATTTTCTCCAAACTTTTCACAGGGACTAATTATGCAACTGATTGATTCTCTGAGGACTTTTATTGATAATCTGAGCTTTCTTTGATCATTTTTCTTCCCCGGCTCCGGCTTTTGACCTTTTTCCAATCTCGTGCTCGTTTTTGTCGGTTTTGGCTTCGTTTTTTGTTCATTTTTCACATATCCGTACCTGCACATACACAAATAAAAAAACACACATTCTCTTGGCATATTTGGTTTGTATTTGGTATTATTGGTCTGAATTAAGGCCTAAAAAGGATGCGTGATTAATCACTCATCAAAATCCCCCAGACTAAGGTATTGCCGTGCCCTCACGCAATGTCATCACCTCACGCTTAAGAGATAAATAATTTCAAAACCTCTCTTTACTGACGTTGTAAAGTAGCAATGATGTTCAAAGGAGATAGTAAAATCATTTATTCTAAAAAACGCTCCGTTTTCCGATTTTCATAAATAACAACTACTACTACTCTTTTTGTACTTTTTCATTTTTATATATGTGACGGTTTGCCTTGACTTTCATTATCAATTCTTATCTGTTGATAACTTTCAGAGTCAATGAGTAGAAACACTTCTCACAGAGAAGAGACCGTACGGATAAAAATCGTCATCCTTGATTTTTCACAAGCCCCCAAACTAAGCGTAAAATCGAGATCATTGTTTATCCAGAAGTTAGATGCTAACACTGCCCACAAAAGTCACTTGTGTATTACCTCTTGTTCCCAGGTCCTAAGTTTGGTATCTCAAGATTTTAATTTTGTGAGAAATGAATTACTTCATATTTTCTCGTTTCGATATTTGTTAGTCCGATAAGAGCACAAAATTTGAACGCTAAGTAGTTTCCAAACTTTCCCTCGAAAACCCCTGCATACAGAAATCGGGTCCACATGAAGGTCTCTGATTTAACACGATTTGTAGGGGCTCCCTTTTTATTTACGACCGAGACATACCATGTTTGATACCCGAAACGGAAGCTTTTTATTAGGAAACCCCCGGAGTCGAAGCTTGGCATTTTTGCATAATCATAAGCACTTTAATAATACTTTGGTCCTTAGTCCTTTATTCTTTTACAGTCAACGGTTTATGAGCCGCCAAGATGTAAGAGCTTTATTATGACTTTGGATTTCTATCCGCTGCTTTTTGTAGCTTTGGATTCCTCTGCCTTTTTATTTGGCTTTGGACTATTATTATTGATATTCATAATCATATGCCAAACCCCGAGTCCTACGGCCTTTACTAAGATCACAACATTGGCTGCGAACCGGCAAGATGCAATAGTCTATTTTACCGTAACACTGGCAGTACCCCTATGTGTACCAAACCCCCATATGCAGAGGTTTCGTTGGGAATGAAAAAAAACTAAGTATTGCCCAAACCGTATACCCTTAATTAATCCTAGAGATCTATTATTATTGGTGTGCAAGCTTGTGGGAACAAGGAGGCCACAAGTACCTCTCGTGGGTTTTTTAAACCCCAGTAATGCGATCCGTGTATAGCACGAAACTTCTAAATAAACTCTATCATTCCTCGATCTCCTCAAATTTAAAATCCCAAGTAATGAGATCCGCGGATGCTTAGCCATAATCTTTTGATTATTTTGGTTAAGGGAGACGAGCTAGGGCTCAACACGCCCGGTCAAGTCGGAACATTTAGTTCTACTCTCGCCGGTAGGAAAGTCAAAACAAGGTGTCAAATCTTATTATTTATATCATTTATTTTTTCATTAATTATTTATTTATTTTATTATTATTATTATTATTATTATTATTATTATTATTATTATTATTATTATTATTATTATTATTATTATTATTATTATTATTATTATTATTTTACAATAAAGAGGTGACAAAAATTAAAATTTTTGGTGGAAAACGGAGTTGCGTAAGTTAACAGCTCAGACGATGGTGCAGGTCAAATCGAATCGAAGATTCACCCCCCCCCCCCAGACTAAAGTGAAACATTGTCCTCAATGTTTTAAGGGTACGGGTAATCCTACGTAAAATCTAAGGCCGTTTATTAAGTATGCCAAGAGATAAACGTTAGTCGATAAGATTTTGGATATAGCGAATTTCCGAAAGAGCAGCGAAGGATGAGACTCGAGTGGAGAGAACGACAAACCACGAGCACGAGAGTCCTCAAACTTCGGGGAAATTCCTGAACATTCATAAACAACCACGAAAACACGAGTTTGGAAAGGGTCGCCCCCCTCACGTCACGTTATTGAAGAAAATAGAAAATAAAGAAAATGAAAATGGATAAGCATGGGGTGCCTCCCACGAAACGCTTGTTTTTGTTCACCGAGTCATATGAGCTTGACTCGATCCCCGAATTAATTCGTCCTTGGGGAGAGCAGATGGAACGGACACCCGGCATGATAAACGGAGATGCCGGGGTCAAAGATGGTATCCTCACTCCCGGTGGAGTGGAAAAGTGAAGAAATGAGGGGATAAGAAAAGTATGGTTGAAACACCCAGATGATAAAAGCAAAGTCAAGTTCAGAATCACGGGTGGGTTGGGTGGGTAAAATATCAAGCACAGGATTATCATCATAAGTCTCGTCCACCACTCCAAAAATAACTTCATTCGTATCTGATTCAACATCTACATCGGGTGGTTTCGCAGGTGGGCGAGAAGAAGGTAAATCAGAAAGAATACTTCTTTGAACGTCATTCTCGTCATTCTCAATACCCGGTGGTATCAAGTCATCCGCAGCAAGAAATCGATCAACAGCCTTTAAAAGAGGGTCACGTGACGGATTATCGATTCAATCTTAGAAATGAGAAGATTGATATTCAATAATTTTTCACGAAGAGCTTCATCTTGGATTTCCGTGTCAATTTCTTCATCATTCTCTTCTTCTAGGCTGACGAGCTCAGAAGGTAATTCATCAACATATTCTATGTCTCCACAAGATATAAAATCGTCATCATCATAGTCGGAGAACGTCTCAACACAATTATTTGTATTGTCAATTGGAGATAAATCACATTCTTCAGCCGTAACAAAATCATTTTTAACAAAATCGGGTAAAGAATCCTTGAGCTCGGGCTCCAAAGCATCTGACGGCGTAACAATCTCAGTTGAAATAGAATCATTGTTATCAAGAAAAGTATCGATTTTCTCCAAAACGGGATCACTTCCCTCAACCGGTATGAGAGAAGGATGAGAAGAATCGGGAGTAATTGATTCAAATCTCGAAAACAACTTGAAGAATCCGAAGGTGGGACAAGTGGTGTGCTCATAGAGCTAGGAATTTCCACCACTTCCGTTATGGTCTCCGGTTCTTGTTCGTGAAGATTAGGTAAGTCGTTTCTTCTAAACACCGTTTTAAGCTCAACACGTTTGCTTGACAAACTCTTAACCGTAAATCGAGAAAGGTTAGGATCAAATCTTGATGGATTAAGAACAATTGTAGGCTTAGACTCTTGGACAACCGTAGGTTGGACGTATTTAGCACTTTCATTGTCAGTGGAAAGTACCGAGTCCTTCACCTTTGTTTCCCGTTCCATTTCCCTCAACGGAGAGGGAGTAGGAACCGATGGTTCATCATAATCAACACGAATTTTTGCAATTTTTGATGAGACGTAAAGTTGTTCCATTTTTATTTTAAAAACCTTTCGTTTAAAGAAATCGTCGTCGAGAGATGTCATAGAACAATCTTCAACATTTAAAGGTTCACAGGACGGAGTGGGATTAATCGTAAAATTTTCTTTTTTATAAAGCTCATTTTCATCACTCTCAATGGTGTTAACTTGTTCTTTCACACGAATTACTTCTTTAAAAAGATCTAATAACTCGGTAAAGTTATTTTGAGCCGTCATCATTTTAGTGATCATTTCATATTATGGAGGTTGGTCGTGATAGTCATTGTTATAAGGAAACGATTTCCTTGTTTGACAATCGGTGCTAAAGTGTGGACCTCCACAATACTCACAACCGTTTTGTTGTGAAATCGGTGCATTTTGAAACGATTCATTATTGAAGTACGGAACTTGCTCATATGAGTTGAAATCGTTGTGATAATAATTTGAAAAGTTCGGATCATAATCGGAGGTGAATGTGGGTTCAGCTTTCGAAGCATAACACATACAAAATCCATGAGTAAATCCACATTCTTTGCAAATTTGTTGATTGAATGAATCGGGCTCAGGTGGGTAGTCGAAAAAATTTGGAAAGTTGTTGTACGAATTAGATGCATAAGCAAATGAATTGCAAAACAACTTCCATCTCGAATATCGTTACCACACCGTCCGCATGTACACCAAACACAATAACCTTCAAAGAACGGTTCTCCACATTTAAAACAAGTCGGATCCATAAGAATTATCGTTCTAGAGGGTTAAAGAAGAAGAATCAAATGATAAGAGGATAAGAAGAATATTTTTGGTTTTTAATTATCATAAAAGGAAAATCAAAATGGAAAAGGAAAATCTTTTTGTATTTTTATTTTTGGAAAACAAAATTTGAAAACTTAAAACTTTTATTCTCTTTTGTTTTTTCAAACGTTACGTTAATCGTAAACCGTTTCCTCTAAATCTACTCGCGACAGAACGGGAGAGAAGAATGGATCTCTCTTCAGCTTGCAATTTAATGTCAAAGCTTCCGTATTTTCCGCTTATTCGGTCGTAGAATTAAAGTAATCCAATTAGCAACTAATTTCACGCGTTGTTATATTGGGAAGCTTATTTGGTTTACAACGCTCTTCCTTTTGGTCGAGACGAGGCTGTAACTTTATTATTTTTTTGGTATTTTTGAAAACACTTTAGGAAAAGTGTTTTTGATTTTTCAATTTTTATAGTTTTTATAGAAAATATATACAAGGAAGGTTTTCAAAACACAATTTCGAAAAACGAAAACGAAAAATTCACTTCAACCTTCCCCGGCAACGGCGCCAAAATTTTGATATAGTCGTCTATTTTGAAAAAAAAAATTTGTCATTCCCAACTCGAGATTTATTTTGTTCAAACATTTCACAAAGAAGAATCCAAGTTTTCATCATTCCAAGGTTCCTTGACAAGAAATAATCAGGTTTGGACAAAGAACGAAGAGCCAAGTTAAAGATCAAATTTGTTGCTGTCAGAACGCAAGTAACCGATCGGTTAGAAGAAAATGACACAAGTAACCGATCGGTTGGAATCCAACCGACCGGTTAGACGTAGAGGTCTCATCCAACTGATCGGTCAGCGCCCGATACCGATCGGTTGGTCAGCTCATTAAACTATTGCAAAGAGTTTTCTACTTCACTCTACCCGATTCTAGGCATTTCTTTCTGGTATTCTAGGTCCTTCTATTCACCTTGGAGGCCAAGTTGCAGCATTGATGAACCTATGCTTGAAGAGTAGTATAAATAGTGGCTTTGCAATCTCATTTGACACACAACTATTACACCATCATCATAGAACAACAAAGCAATCATCAAGTAGTTTTTTACTAGTCTCAGAGTTCTCAAATTCATCCATAAAAGTTCAGGAAGCATTGGAAGTCCAAAAAGTCAACATCCGAAGGTCAAACTCTCAAGAAGTCAACACCAACAATTAGGAAATCATTTCCTACTCATTTGTAATCATATTCCAAACATTTGTAAAACTTTAATTATGATTTCTAATGTTCAATATTCTGAGTTTATGTTCATGTTTGCTATGAGCGGCTAGTAACCTTTTTGCATTTGCTTAGATGATGTTAATTACTTAATGATTAGTCTATGATTGTGATAACATGTTTTAATTCAATTTCAAGTCAATTCTAAAACCCAATTAGACTAAAGTTTCATAGTGATATTTGTTGAGTCAAGTTTAACTAGTTGCTTATAATATAATTGGCCGAAAGGGTTGTTATCATTCAACTAGTTATAATCTTTTGGCTATGAAAGATTGTTTTTCACCATAATTATTATTGACTAAACAAAGGAACTAAGGTGTAATTGTAATGAGAATACTTTTTGGTAATCAAATCGGATTGGTTGTAAACGCCTAATTGGTCGAAAGTTTTAGTAGTTTATAATCAATTGTAACCTTGTTGTCTATGATTCGGTTACCTTTTGTGTTGACCATTTCTTAAGAGTATTTGATTAAACAAGAAACTATTTTTGTGTTTAAGGTTGTTAACTCAACTTTATGAACCTTGAATTGATCTTGAATTGATTGGTCCAAACCTAATGCTTGTTTTTATAAACTAAAATCTTGAAGAAGGTTTAACTTGTAGAAACAATAGATTAGAACACCAACTAATTCTGATTACCAACATGTTAAGGAATTTATCACAATCATGCTTTTCTTATGAGTAGTTAACTTGTCTAAGCAAGTGTAGTTTTTAATCATTTGAATTATCTTATAATCATTATCGCTAGTGTTAGAGATTTACTTTTTAAACTTACGCTTAGATTCACTCACAAATCCCTGCGAACGATCCTGACTTACCAACCCAATCTTGCTATAACGGATGAGTTCACTTGCTCGTATGTGTTATTTCTAGATCCGGTAATCATGTTTATAAATTTAAAACTTGTACACACCGAACGCACATCAGTACTCCTCACTAGTTCTTTCATCAACCTCATCATCAGATCCATCTTGAAAATCCTGCACAACACCATTGGAATAGAAAGCAATTGATATGGGTGAGGAGGTCAGGGTCTTTTTAGTCTCTTGAGCCTTCTTAGAGTCAGGGTATCTCCGTTAGATTAGGTTATCCTCATAGAGAAATTTACCATAGATCTCAGGAAGATCATGATTTTGAAGGTGATTTGCATTTCTCAGACCTTGAGAGAAGTTTAACCACTTCTTAGGGAGACTTTTGACAAAGCCAACATTGATTTCATGATTAGACAGGGTGACACCATCATTGGTCAGTTCATTGAGGAGGGTCTTATACCAGGTGTAGGTCTCTGAGAGACTTTCAGAGTCTTTGGCCCTGAATGTATTGTACTCAAGTTTCAGGTCCATGATCCTGTTTACCTTGGTATCAGAGGGGCCTTCATAGCTGTGAACCAAGTCAGTCCATGTCTGCTTGGCAGTAGGACAGTTGATGACTGATTCCATTATATCGTCAGGAAGACAAGATATAATGATGCTTTTCAGGCGTTGGTCTTGATTGACTACCCTCCTCTCATCTTGGGTCCACTGAGCTTCAAGTTTGATTAAACCTTGAGCAGTTTTAAGGACATATGGACCATCATTAATAAACTTAATGTAATATGGTTCCATCCCAGTCAAGTAGCAAAGCATGCACTTTTTCCACTTGTTAAATTTACCAACTTCAAGTCTAGGGGCAATAGCAGAATAGCTTCCACCATTTTATCGACAAGTTGGGGAACATCAATGCCAACCATGGTAGGATCTTGATTTTCAAAACTTTGATCACTCTTTAGTTTTGAAAACAAATTTTGAAAAAGTTTTATAAATGAGAGGCTCTGATACCACTTGTTGGTCCCTTTTACTAGGTTAATATTAACTAATGAGTTAAACTAACCAAGTTCCATGACTTTAAACAAAGATGTAAATGATTAACAGCAAATAAAATATAAAGAAAAGAGACACAATATTTTCAACGTTTAATTCTTATTAGAAGTTCATCAAAGAATTATACCCAAGTGTTTGTGGAATAACACTTGGAATTGAAACGACAAGTATGGTATGACTCCTCTCTAAACCCAAACTATGTTTGAGTGACAACTGAAGGTCCTACTGAGCTATATCAGAGACTGTGTTGTTCTTTGGAGGAGTAAAAGTTGTTTGTGAATGTCTAAGCATTAATTGCACAAACTTGTCAACTTTTACTCCCCACATCTCTATTTATACACAAGTAAACTACAACTTTACTGATAAAGACAAATTGATGACCTAGGCTAGTGGAGAAAAAATACTTACGTATTTTGTCTCTGTTACATAGGCTATATTGGATAAAAGACAATGTGCCTTTCTGATGCACAGTGATGGAACCATCCTGACTTTATACCTTTCAGGGAAAGTTTGACTTCAGGTTGATAGGGACACCCACTCATACTTTCAAACGTTTCCACTTTGTCCCGCCCATTCTTCAGTCTTCAGTCTTTAGTACTTCAGTAGTTGTTTAGGAGTCCTGGGGGTTCAGTGAGTTATGGTTATCCTCACTGAACCCATCACCTTCTTTTTTGGCTTAGGTGCCACTCACTGAGTTCCGCCTTACTGAATGGAGAGACTTTCTTCTTAGACTCATCCTAAGCATCCTGAAGGTGACTCACCGAGTTACTGTTCACTCAGTGACTTGTTTGCGTTTAATGATTTCCAACACTTAGGTTAATTTGTGTTCAAATCTTTGTTTTATGAGACTTGGGTACAAAATGAACCCAACAGAGGATCACTCCACCCATCGGTCACAATTGAAACCCCCTTTCTTTCCATGTATCCTTGATTGGTTGTAGCAACCTCTCAACATTTGCCTTCTCTTGTTGAACTAAAGTTGTTCTTAGTTTGTTGTAGCTCGGAGGCACATAACCACCTAAATTGTGATTTGCAGCAAACGTAAAAGCCCTCATATAATACAGATTTCTAGCAAGATTGAATGACAAACCACCTGTATAAAACATTCTTGCAATTTCTTGATCTAATCGTGCTCTAGTATCGGTATCAAACGCTCTAGCCAAAGGAGACAAGTCAGACTTTCTTTTCTTATTGGGGTTTTAAAATTCTAGTCCACCATAAGGCAACAGTACATCTTTAGGGGCTGCATTTTTTTTAATGTTTTCATATTCAGTGTCTTTAGTTTTCATCTCGAGCAAATTGGTAGTGTTAACTCTCTTACACGTCGGTACTCCTTGTTTTGAAATTTGAAGTAAATGAGCCCTCACCCTAGAGTAAATCCCTTGTTTTGTTTCATGACAAAAAATGCATTTAAATTTCCATGTACCTCCTATTTTGACTGTCTTAGTATTTTAGTAACGTATTCCCACAACGGCCCTTTATCGGTAGATTGCGTTGAGGGCACACTACCGCTAGAACTATTGCCAGCACTAGAACTCGAATCCATGATTTTGTGATTGAAACTGTTATTAGAAAGTAGAATGATTTGAATAAATACAAACACGAAACACATCAATTTATCAAGGAAAAACAAATCAAATTAGCAACAGTCACGTAAATGATAGTTAAGATTAATAACCATAAATTAATTTAGCTAACTATGATCATGATTCAAATACTGCCAAAATATTATATTATATTCACATAGTTAATAACAATTGATTTATAAACAAAGTGATAAAAATGCATCATACTACCAAAATATTATATTATATTCACATGATTAATATTTTTACCCACAAAAAACATAAAGATATATATATGCATTGAATACTGTTGCTCCACAAAAGTCAATCAGAGTTTCCCACTTTCACTCACACCATACATCCATTATCAGTTTCCCTGGCCACTTTTTCACTCACACATCCATTATATATGGTCATTCACAATTTCACACTTTCACACATCACTTCCATAACCATACATAACACAACTAAACCGATACATATTACTATATTAGTATATTACAACTCAACACATAATCATATTCATAAATTCATAGTTCATTAGTTTGATACCTGTTATAGAATAGAGAAGTTAGAGGGAGAGACGTGAGATGGCAGAGGGAGGAATCGCGTTTCAGTATTGTAAAAAAGGGTTTAATGTACGTCAATATCAGGCCTATAACCATGATTAAAGGGCCCATAAACGTTTCTTTTTCAACACCTGCCATTTCCAAGTTACATAAAACGTTTCTTCTTTATTGGAAACGTTTCGGGCACACGTTTCCAGGCGTTTCTAGCCATTTCCCGTTTCCGGTACGGGAGACGGCACCCCGACGGCGTTTCCGTGCAACATAGGTTTTGACACTTTGCACCAAAACCTAATCTCTAGATCTCAAGTATTTATATTAAGGTTGTTGTTTATAGAAGTCTTGCTTGTAACTACATTTTAGACTCTTTCAAATTCCTTTTTACTCAAGGCATTATAAAACATCATTTTAGCCTCATTATTTTTGAAATCATTTTTTTTGCTCGTCATTTTGACGATTATATGGAACAGCCTCATCCTGACCACTAGTAACATCCTTTATTGTTGGTTTAAGATGACCATCATACACCAAAGATCTATTATCTTTTAATTTCACATAAGTTTCAAAACAATTTTTTCCAATAGATAAATCCATTAGATTCAAAAAGTGTTGGTCTTTGCATAGACTGTCATTCTTTGTAGTTCTCAAAATCAATGGATAGATCCAAGTTTTAAAATACAATATATTTTAAAAATCTTGAGTAATGTAGCTCTTGATTCCAATTGTGGAAACCTAAAAGGTTGAATAGTTTACCTATTTTAATTTGTTTTCCTTCGAAACTTTGATATGAAATCGATAAGTATAGTTATAGAAAAACAAGTAACAATATAAATACAAGATATGAAGTAAAGTAAAGATTGGGGATTAAACAAAAACATGAGGATTTATAGTGGTTCAGCCTACAAGGACTTTCTTTCCTTTCCCTACTTCACTCCCTGACTATCTAACTCGAGAGTATCCTTTCACTAGTCAACAAGATCTCTTATCCGGTAAAGAAAACCTTACACGTCACTTATATACTATTTTCAACACTAAATTAAATGTCGAGTTCTTTCTCGGGTACAACTACTCCTGTCACACTACGTATTTTGAGGATTAAAATACTAACCGATCACTCTACAAGTTTATGGTGGTTTGATAGAATGATTGTGAAATCCATGCACCCTTGACAGACTCACATATTCATTCTAGTGGTTATACATTAACCTTCTCAAAATACATAGTGTGTCGGGAGTGGTTGTACTCTGTAAAGAACTCGACATCTAGCTTAGTGTCGGAAATATTGTGTAAGCGACGTGTAAGGTTTTCTCCGCCGGTTAAAGGAGCTAGTTGACTAGTGAAAGGATACTCTCGGGTTGGATACTCGATGATGACATCTTCTTAGTATCATGTTTATGTTTATGCATTTCATAACTGTAGGATACTAATTAAGTCACAAACATGATGATGTTGGTGATGTTGGTGGCGTTAAGTGAGACAGAGGAGGAGGAAAGAAAAAAAGTTGGAACCTTGAGAGAAAATAGAGAATACTAGATTAGTGAAAATGAGAAGGTCCAACCCTCTCCCTTGGTGGGAGAGGGGTATTTATACAACAAATAAAAACGCCCACACCTGGGCTGTGGATCAGGCATACAGTGGGTAAAGACCCGTCCTTCTTCCATGATGTTACTTAAACTAATTCTAACTAAAAAATAAACTAACTACGAGCTAACTTAATGCTATTATAACATTTAGGTGACCGAGTCTTTTATAGGAATATTTGTATTCCTAACAATCTCCCCCTAAGCGAGGTCACCTTTGGAAATTAAGCTCTTTCATCTTCAAGCATTCTTTAGACTTTGTAGCTCGTAGGTTCTGATTCTTCACTTTGTGCTCACTTTGTACATCAAGCAATGAACTTGTGAGTTGAGTTCCTTTGAGTTGTGTGATTTTTGAGCTTCTTTGAGATCATCAACCACAGTAAATCTCCAAGCTCATCCTTAGTCGTATTGCCTTCATGTGATGTAGTGACATTAGGACCGTCATGCTCACACCCTTTAGTATTAGGAGACTTTTCATCAGAGTTGCAGAAGCGTTGTTGGTAGTCTCTCAACATTCAGTGTGGGGAGTCTCTTATCCTTCATGATCATCATTGATAGTGAGGAGGATGTGTGAGCATGAGGTATGGATTGACACGATTCAGCTGGAATTAGGAACCATCAACGCCATCTTTATGTGTCCCTGAAATAAGACAGTTAGCAATAAAGATAGAGAACGAATATGGCTTTGTCATTCGTTCTGTGAGGATAGACTACCCTCCGGTTTTGTGAAAACCGACCTGTGATCAGGTAGAGTCTCTGTTAGAGAAGACTCTCCTTGACAGGAATTTCCAGCTTGTAGTAATGAATCTTCCTAAGAATCCACTTAGGAATCTTCATACTAAGCATGTTCTCATACCGGAACGTCTCAAAGTAGAGAGCACGATATAGTGAATCAGTGAATTGATATTCACGGATATATGAGAAATTGATTTATCGAAATCACTCGCGTGTCATATAATAAACATTTTTGAGACACGAAGAGAGTTTTATATCTTGAATCACATTTCCATCAAAAATACTTTTGTTTGAATGATTATACACAATCAATGTGCTCGAAAATTAGTTTGAGAGCACACTGAAAGGTTTTTGCAAAATTATCCGTCAATCCATATCCTGGAACAAGTTTGATTCAATGTTGAATCGCACCATCGTTGCTTTCCAGTTGTCACTTGATCATTGATCCAAGATGGATCTCACATGTCACCTACCAAGAGCTTGAGTGATGTTCGCTCTAGAAGGGTTTCCATCTTCATTGTGAACATTATCATATCACTTGGATGTTCTGGCAATACCACAAGGATAATGCGTAGGACTCTAAATATTTTATCTTATTTTCCACAATGTGTGAAACAATAAGCATATTTGGAAGTGTGTCCTATTGAGATTTATCGATGATCTCTTGGCTCTTGACTCAATAGTACGTTTTGATCCGCTCCTGGAGACTGGGGAGGCGTCTCCTGTTTTAGGTATCAACATAGCTCGCAATGAGCGGTCGATACATTGGACATGGTTCCCCCTGAGAATGAAACAAGCTCTTTTAAGAGAACTTGAGTGGTTGGGAAGTTTAGTGCAGTGCGTCACTGGGTCCATGACGTCTTGTCTTCAATACCTGTGTTACCTTAGTAACCGCCAGTAGCTTATGAATTGAACCCGGTTTCTGCCCTAAGATTGAATATATGGAGGGCTCACCCTTTCTCATTTCATTTCTTTTTCATTCTTCAACCCCTTTAGTGCTTACCGAGACTTCATCACTAGAACCTTGTTGGGTTTGTTCCAGTCCTTGCTCTATCTCAGTCCGCACTCTTCCCTTTCTCACTTTTCTCCTTTTTTCAATCATTCCTAAGGACTTCTAATCTATCTATGGATTGTCCCTGGGAAGATTGATGAGGCGAAAAATGAACCACTTTTAGGGGGTCATTTAAGCCGGAATTTGAATTTATTTGATCAAATATTGCCCTAAATCGTTCCTTTTGTGATTTTAGGTACTTTGGGAGTGAAATCTGGAAAAGGAAGCAATCCGGACGTTTTTGGAGCATAAAAGTGAAGAAAACGCCAAAGTCTTAATTTTCCTTGCTGGGAACAGTAGGTGACGGCGTCAAGAGTAACATCCTGACGGCGTCACGAGTAATTTCCATGACGATCCAGTACTGATTTGACGGCGTCACAAGGAAGGGCGTCAAGAGGAAAATGCATGACGGCCTGGAAATGCATAACACATGACGGCGTCAGAAGTAGATCAAGGCAGTCTGAGAATTATTTTGGCGGCGAGGTGACGGCGTCACCTATTTGGTCTTGACGCCGTCAGACCCTATTTCCTATATATAGTTTTCTAATTTTTACACATTAAAAGGAGAGAAGTTTTGGAGAAACCCTAGTACGAACTTGGTGCGAATTTTACAGGTTTTTCAAGGGTTCCAAGCCCTTGATACCTTTCATATGTAATTAAGATAAGTGTTCTTTTAATTCAATCAATATGTCTATGTGTTGGTTGTCTATATCTTGTTCTTGTCTTAATTCCATCATGCTAGGCTAGATCTATCTTGTGTTTGCTTGGATCTAATGAAACCTAGATGTTGATTATATGTTGATTACTTGTTTATAGTTTTTTTTGGATGAATGAATTTATATGTTAGGCTTAAGAAAACTGGCAGATCTCCAAATGGTAACATGCTTGAACGTCTTAGGAAACATGAACCGATTGCACTAAGGTCTTTATTGGTTGTATTTAATGCATGAGCCACTGTTTACAATCCCTATGGTTGTGCTGGGCATGGTATAGGAGGAGATAAGAGCTCATATAATTGGGGAGTTATGTGCGATACCCCATGAATGGTATTAAGGAATACAATCCGTCATCCATGCAACTATAACAAGTAATTAGCGTGTAAAAGATGTCTAGGGAGTAGTGAAATCTAAGTAAACACATTTTCTCCACTTATTGCTCACAACCTTAGTATAATTTAGTTTATTTTTATTTCTTGTATTTTATTTTGATTGCATCTTTAGTATTCGGTTAGTTGACTAGCAACTAATTCCGCCCAAATCCTTCAAACCCGAGATATTTACTTGCTTTCTAAAAAATATAAAAATACAAAAATAATCATCCCTCACCTTTAGAACTAGTATTTAGGTTTTCTAATCCTAGCGACACTATTCCTAGCTGAACGATCAATCCCCCGGTACTTGTCACTATACTATACTACAACGATCAGGTACACTGCTTGGTGGGGGTTGTAAGCTTCTCAAGATCCCTTGAGAGGTAAAGCCTGGTGCAATTCCCACGCATCAAGTTTTTGGCGCCGCAGCCTGGGGAATAGTTATTGTCTAGGTTAGAATTTCTTTTTATTAGGTCTACTTGCTAGATTCCTTTCTAGTAAGGTTTTATTTTTATTTTTAGGTTTTCTTTAGTCTATCTCATTTCTTTGTGTCTTTGTTCGTAACTCTTAACCACCCGACATCATGGACAACGGGAACATCTTTGAACCCGTCATCCCACCGCAACAAAACCCACCGCTTGAACCCCTTAGGCCCCGAACCTTAGGAGAGTATTCCCGACCTAGCCACCAAGGCTACCGAAACACCATTGAGCTCACCGGAGCCAATGTGACCCCCTTGCGATCCGACACCATCCGGTTGGCGCAAGGCGGATGTGCATTCCATGGACTTCGTTCCGAAGATCCAAACCAACATCTTAAGGACTTTCTAAAAATCGTAGATTCCATAGACCTAGGTGTTGAAACTAGAGAGACAACCCGTTTACGCCTATTCCAATTCTCTCTACAGGATCAAGCTAGTCAATGGCTTGAGCGTTTACCCGCGGGATCCATCACCACATGGGATGATCTCACCACTCGCTTCCTTACTCAATTCTTCCCACCGGGGAAGACTGCAATGCTTAGAAATGACATTTTGATGTTTGAACAACGTCAGGGTGAAACTTTCTACGAAGCATGGGCCCGTTTTAAGGATCTCCTCCATAAGGTCCCTCATCATGGTATAAACCTTTGGTTATTAGTCCAGATTTTCTATGACCATGTTGACTATCACACTAAGCGCACAATCGATAGGGCCGTGGGAGGTAAACTGCGTGATAAGAATGCCGAGGAGTCCTGGGCAATTATTGAGGAGCTCGCCACTGATAATCATGAGATGTGGGAGTTTAATCATACAATAAAAGCGGCTATCAATGCAGTCTCAACATCTGGGGGAACCACCGAAATCCCCGATGAACTCCTATGTAAACTTGAGGCAAAAGTGGATTATTTTGAGGAGAGGCAAAGGAGACCTTTAGGTCCTAGACGGGCTACCGTCAATTCTGTCTCAAAACCAACTTCGGCACCATTATCCGAGTCACCCTCTAGAGAAAATGTCGAGAGTTTTCAAAACTATACCCCACCATGTTTCCCTCCCGAGGAGCTTAGCTCGGAGTTTGAAGCTAGGATGAGAGAATATATGGCAACTCACTCAGATCGGCTTGTTAGATTCGAGGAAGCAGTCTATAAGCAAAAAGAGGAGATGCAGAAAAAAATGAATGAGATGATGAGTCTATTAGAGGAGTATGCCAACCAGAGAACCCCCGAAAGAATGCTACTAAGGAAAGAAAGCGCCACTCCCACTACCCAATTTGTTAATTCCATCACAATTGTCCATAAGGATAACGAGAAGGTAGAAACCCCTGCTAAACAGTATCCCAGCCTTTTAGTTACTACCTGAAACATGATATAAATGAAAACACCATAACAAATTGGATTATGGGAGATGGGCGTAACCAACCTTCCAAACAGGGTTCTGAGAAAGAGGAAGAGTTAAGAGATGAGTATGATACGTTACCAGGGGGATCAGTATTCGAGAGGCTATTGGTACAAAAAGTGGCTACTAAATAGATAGCGTGTGGGAACTTTGAGATACCAACCAGCATCGGGGTCTTGAAATATTTTAGTGCTTTTGCCGACCAAGGATCGGAAGTAAACCTTATGCCCCTAACTATTTACATCCAACTAACGTCAAAAATGCCAGCCCCTACTCGTGTTAGGTTATCCCTCGCTAGACACTCGTACGTATACCCCCTAGGAATCGCAGAAGATGTATTAGTTAATGTCGCGGGATTCATGTACCCCGTTGATTTTATGATCATCGATGATAAAGGAGATGGATGCATGCCAATAATCCTTGGGCACCATTCCTCGCCACCGCTAGGGCTGTCATTAAGTATGAAGGTAGGAAGATTGAGCTTAAATCTGGAAAAAGAAAGATTAGCTTCCCCATGACTCCGCGAAGTGGACATGAGAATTTGAGTTGAAGAAAGATAAAAAACAACATTGACACGACACCCATTCGTGTTCAGAATAAAATTCTTGCATAGGAGGCAAGAATCAAAAGCTATAAGGAAGCTAAATATGAAAGAAGCAAAAGCAATAAGGTTCAGATCGAATTCGAACAGACTCAACCCGCAGAAAATCATGTACCATTTGAGGAAGGGAATTTGGTACTCTTGAGACACCTAGAAACAACAATACCACCCGATAAACCAAGTCCTTGGTGGTATGGACCTTTTACAATTGAAGGTGTGAGCCAAGATGGGATAGCTAACTTGAGAAGCAAAGTTGGTGGAATGGTGATTGCAAGTATCGATAGGTTAAGGCACTACCACCATAACAGTAATGATCGCAACTACATGGGGAATATCATTTCGAGGGATGAGGTCACGTAGTAACCCATGACCTTGAGTCTAGCTAAAAGACTCGTAAATAAAGAAAAGCGCTTCTTGGGAGGCAACCCATGTTTTGTGTGATTTTTATTTTTGTTTATTTGTTATTTGCTTCCGTATGCATGCTTTATTTTTATTGTTGGTAGATCATGTTTCACAATTAAATTGTGGAAATACTTTACTTTGTTGTTTTGGCCTAGTCTTAACTCCACCTAAAAGTATTTTTGCAAAAGATAAGTGTAAGGGGAAACCCCAAATATGTTTTTAAGAAACAAACCGATCATGATTCTCCACAATATTAAATGAACATGTATATTCGTATTTGTTAGAGTTAATTGCTTGTATTGAGTCATAATGAAGTTTTGCAGGATTTTCCAGGAAGTAGGACCAAGTTTTTTCAGAAATTTTCCGGAAACTTAACATAAGAATTTCTGCAGGTCAATCCTGATGGCGTCATGAGTTAACTCTTGACGGCGTCAAGTGTAAAAATCTGGAAATTTTACCGGTTTTGTTTTTCTAACGGAGTCTTATGGTTTTTGTGAATTATTAAGTTTTATAATCTCCAGGAAATCTGCAAACTTCATTCCACAAGCATTATATCTTATCTTGTTTTCTAGGATTTAGTAACTTATATAGGATGCCGCCGATTTTACGCGAGGTTGTTTTGTCTATTTTCTCAGGATTTACAGGTTATGTATGACAAGAAGATGATTTATATTCTGGAAGGGAAGCTTTGATTGTTCATTTTCTTGGAGGAAGATTTAACCTGGCCACCTTATTATCCATACCGAGCGAATCAAGGGAGTATTTGATTTCATTCTTTTTACTTTTTCACTTTTACATTCTTTACTTGAACATTGGGGACAATGTTCATCTTAAGTGTAAGGGGAGGGTAAAAAGATGATACCTTACATATGCACTTTCGCTTGAGTTTGTTTTGTTTAATGGTAGACCTGTAATAAAACTATAAGAAATACTTGTTAGTGCAATTTTAGCGCCAAATTTAAATTTTTTTACAACATTTAGGAGTGAAACTTTAGCCATAGCAAGCGTCTCATGGATAGGAGATTGTATGACTAGCACATAACCGTATACTCAGAAAAATTTTCCACCCAAATATGTGAGGTTCGCATTTAGATTTGATAGGAAAAACATTTATTATTAGTGCTTATGAGTGTACCGGTAGCATTTACATTCTAGAACTTGCGTTAGTGATGCATCCCGAGACCGCTAGTGAGACTACATTCGTGTAGTAGGATTTACTACATGATAAGAGGCATTAGGATCACCCTTGTGTTAAACCCGTATTATAATTACTTGACCATTTAAGTCATATTACTTGGCTAGTTAAGTCAACTAATTTTTTTCCCACACCCTTAGCGTTGTACTCATTTTTAGTACACGAAACCCCTAGTACACCCCTCCGAGCCTATCTTTTCGTTTCTAACTTTAAGCATTTTACTTAAAGGAAGAATTTGTTACACCCCACTTAAATGTACAACCAAATCGCCTTAGCCATCCGTGTATGCGCTCATTTTTAGTGCATTATTGTTATTTGTTTAAACCCTAAGTTAACTATCTAATTGATTACATGGTTGCTAAGTCGAGTCATATCCTTGTACATATTGTTTTGGGACGATTGGGACTCATGGGTAAAGTACTTATTTTATGGAGTAATAGGGAAGAACATAATATTATTACCCCCATACGTACGTTAATCTTAAAAGTGCTCCAAGTGTTTTGATTTTCTTAATTCGAGTCATTAGTTTAGTTTATTGTAAAGTATGTAAAGATTCAAGTGTAAGGGGAATTCCCATTCCCTATGATGTAATATTTTGGATGGTAGGGTAAGATTGTATGTAAAAAAAAAAAAAAAAATCGAAAAATAAAGAAAAGAAAAAAATAAAAAATAAAAAGAGAAAAACATATGGACTACCATCCCTTTTCATTCTATGTTTATTTTATGTTTTTGTTATTTTTCATTTATTAGCTTAAGTCGAGTCTAGTCTTGGCTTAGCAACGCCATATTGTACATGTAATTAACTAAGATTGTTAACTCGCCACCAGTAAAACTTCATTTATCCAACAAAACTGTGTATTTCATATCCCTACACCTAAAGTTACAACCCTTAAAAAGACCTCTTTGATAGTTTATCCTAGGTGCTTACGCCATGTGGTGGAGGTTTGATCCTTTCCCAAGCCTATGGTAATCTATTTTTCTATGACAGGTAGTGAGAGATATCTTCCGTTTCCATATTGTAATTTATACTTTATTACACCCGAGAGATGTGAGTATCTAAATACTATTTGTGAGGTGCTTGTGTATGACCTCCGTGCTTGTCTATTGGTCTTTAGTGGAACGATTATTTGTTGTAATTACTTTTATGTTAGTGTTAAATGACCCCTAACTTGTATTTTGAGTAGAATAAAAGCGCATTTGCTTGAGGACAAGCAAATCTCAAGTGTAAGGGTATATGATGAGGCGAAAAATGAACCACTTTTAGGGGGTCATTTATGCCGGAATTTGAATTTATTTGATCAAATATTGCCCTAAATCGTTCCTTTTGTGATTTTAGGTACTTTGGGAGTGAAATCTGGAAAAAGGAGCAATTCGGACGTTTTTGGAGCATAAAAGTGAAGAAAACGCCAAAGTCTTAATTTTTCTTGCTGGGAACAGTAGGTGACGGCGTCAAGAGTAACATCCTGACGGCGTCACGAGTAATTTCCATGACGATCCAGTACTGATTTGACGGCGTC
Organism: Artemisia argyi; assembly: GCA_030686995.1. Taxonomy (NCBI): domain Eukaryota; kingdom Viridiplantae; phylum Streptophyta; class Magnoliopsida; order Asterales; family Asteraceae; genus Artemisia; species Artemisia argyi. The sequence continues at coordinate 40,724 of JARVZY010002239.1, forward strand.
ACAAGGAAGGGCGTCAAGAGGAAAATGCATGACGGCCTGGAAATGCATAACACATGACAGCGTCAGAAGTAGATCAAGGCAGTCTAAGAATTATTTTGGCGGCGAGGTGACGGCGTCACCTATTTGGTCTTGACGCCGTCAGACCCTATTTCCTATATATAGTTTTCTAATTTTTACACATTAAAAGGAGAGAAATTTTGGAGAAACCCTAGTACGAACTTGGTGCGAATTTTACAGGCTTTTCAAGGGTTCCAAGCCCTTGATACCTTTCATATGTTATTAAGATAAGTGTTCTTTTAATTCAATCAATATGTCTATGTGTTGGTTGTCTATATCTTGTTCTTGTCTTAATTCCATCATGCTAGGCTAGATCTATCTTATGTTTGCTTGGATCTAATGAAACCTAGATGTTGATTATATGTTGATTACTTGTTTATAGTTTGTTTTGGATGAATGAATTTATATGTTAGGCTTAAGAAAACTGGCAGATCTCCAAATGGTAAAATGCTTGAACGTCTTAGGAAACATGAACCGATTGCACTAAGGTCTTTATTGGTTGTATTTAATGCATGAGCCACTATTTACAATCCCTATGGTTGTGCTGGGCATGGTATAGGAGGAGATAAGAGCTCATAGAATTGGGGAGTTATGTGCGATACCCCATGAATGGTATTAAGGAATACAATCCGTCATCCATGCAACTATAACAAGTAATTAGCGTGTAAAAGATGTCTAAGGAGTAGTGAAATCTAAGTAAACACATTTTCTCCACTTATTGATCACAACCTTAGTATAATTTAGTTTATTTTCATTTCTTGTATTTTATTTTGATTGCATCTTTAGTATTGGGTTAGTTGACTAGCAACTAATTCCGCCCAAATCCTTCAAACCCGAGATATTTACTTGCTTTCTAAAAAATATAAAAATACAAAAATAATCATCCCTCACCTTTAGAACTAGTATTTAGGTTTTCTAATCCTAGCGACACTATTCCTAGCTGAACGATCAATCCCCCGGTACTTGTCACTATACTATACTACAACGATCAGGTACACTGCCTGGTGGGGGTTGTAAGCTTCTCAAGATCCCTTGAGAGGTAAAGCCTGGTGCAATTCCCACGCATCAAAGATCCTTTCGGTTCTGGTGGATCATGGGAACTCATACCTAACTTGAACCATCCTTATAACTCCATGCATCAAGATAAATGGTCGGTCTTTGGTATTACTTCCACAAACGCCTTTTGCTCCCCTTCAATATGTGCATCGATATTCGAAAGAGTTTGGCACATATGTGGGAGCCTATTTATTGAGTCCAAAAGATCACATTTGATTATCAGATTTCATATTTAAATCACATTCTCTCCCCCGATCAAAAATTTCAAATCTTTCGAGATTTTGGATCTCAATTGATTTAAATAAGTTAGAAAGATTTTGGGAGAGAAATGCGGTCAGTTTTAATATTTTCTGATAAAAGGAACCTTTTTCTTGCTTCCCCTCAATCTGTGAGGGAGGTTGTTATGTGTCGGATTTGATGAGTTTACAAAAGATTTGAAGTTTTAATGAAAACTCTTTGAAAATTTCTCATTCTGACACATAACTACCACAAAGTGTATTGTTGCAAGGTTGTTGTACAAAGTGTGGAGAGTTTTGATGATACATAAAATTTTGAGAAATCAATCTCCCCATCAATCAATGACAGATGTTAAAATAGAAATAATTGATGTCATTAACTGAGTGACAAAGTTTATCAAAATTTGAGTTCAAATAGATTTCCAAACAAAATCTTATGGTACCACCAAGTTTTGCATAAATACTTTCCGTAAAAATCATAGAAGGGAAAGTATTAGCGAAAAAAAGAAGATTTCTCTTCTTTATCAAGAAATAATGCACTGAAGCGTACATTAGATCGAGGAAACATGGATATAAAGTAATCCATGCCCAGGTGAACTTCACCCGGTAAAAGGAACAACCGTCTTTTTGGCGACGTGTTTTCCCCATTTTGAAAAACGGGTTGCTATCGGAAGTAATAGCAAGCCATATTTTTGAAGTCCGGGTTACAGCCTGAAATGACTGTAAGCGATATTTTTAAGAATATTTTGAGAAACGACATGTTTTAGAAAAAAACTTTATTTGAAACCGAAAAACTCTTGCTCAAGCATATGTATGATTCCGTGCCATTGTTGAATGACATTTCTAGAAACGTACATAATATTGATTACACAAGAGACATGTCGTGAGAAGAATATTTTTGGATTTTAATGATTTTTCGGATTTTTATGATTTTAAGTTATATGTTTTAACTAAGACTTTATACTAATAGTTATAATGTATAAGGAATATAAAAAGGATATGGGAAAGATGCAAGCAGAAAGTTTATACAGAACAAGTTACATAACATCACAGCACCCAAAATACAACACATGACGAGACACCACACAATGCCAAAGATCAAGGTTTTCAAGATCGGGATCCTACCCAGGTTCGTTTTCGTCTTTGCAAGATCGTGATCGTAAGATTGGATAGGGATCTTAAGATCCTACTATAATGTCATTTTCTTAATAGTTTTGTAATATTATACAAATTTACAAATTATTATATATCATAAACACAAAATTATTATATATCATAGTTTTGTAATATCATTTTCTTAAGATCCTATGATCAAGATCGAGATCCTATAAGATCTTAAGCTTTCAAAGATCCTATGTAAGATCCGGATAGTTTTTGCTTTGTAGTATCGTAAAATCCTAAGATCCTAAGATCAAGAACGGGATCCTGACAACCATGCCAAAGATCATTCACTTCGTTGTAGAAGACGGTAGTCACCTTCTCGAACTCTCCCACCCACGTAACATTCCAGACTTCGAAAGATTCTCCTCAACTTCGAGCGCTTGCAAATACCTTGTAGAAATTTATTGTTCAGCATCAGATCATGATATGTCTAGTGATTGGTGTACCTTTGCGATCTGTGTGAGTAAACTTTATATTCTTTAACTCTAAAGTCCAAAGCTTCATCGACCATTTGCAACGTACTATCACTGAACTTGTGTAATTCTTTGAAGTGCAATACCATAGGAACATTGTACCGATCTCGGAATATCACTGCCATGGGGGATTCGATGACGGTGAAATCAACAGGTTTCATGTTGGCTACATCCCATTGGGGTCGTGTGAGATTGAGCTGGGATTGATAACTTTCGATACCAAGTTGGAAATCTTCTACACGTTTTCTGATAAAAATGCCCCGGATCCAATGAAGAACAGCAAACACAAGAGTCTTCTTCCCACGAGATGGTAGATGATGTAGTTTTCCCTGAAGATGTAACAGATATAGATCTTCAAAGTCATTGGGACGAAGATGTTTGAAGTCACCTTCAGATATGGTATATTCTTTGAAATCAGCTCGTCGGAGAACAATGCTCTAGAGATAGTCATATCCGTGGATGGGGTGTATTTGTATCTTGACGACATTGATGATTTGGAGCGGTGATCGAACAGACTTATAGTTACTTTGTGCTTGAAACCGATCCATATAAAATTGTTGCTTCTTGAGCCACCAATGAGAGATTCCAAGAGAGGCAGCGACATCATAATCACATTCTTGAGAAATCCACATACCATCAGGGACAAGCTGTTCCAACCCAATATCTAGATAATGAGCAGCTTTCATCTTGGTGATAGACAAAGCTGATTTGCATTTCTTGCTGCCGAATCTGAGATACTCGAGATCCTTGTTGAAGAAGAACTCAGCTTGAATAGAGACATGACCAGGAGATCCACCCAGAGGGAGTGGATTATTGTAGTTGTACTTCATGATCCCTTCATCTACGATATCATTGAACATTTTGTAGCACTCCTCCATTTGATATTGTAGATGGGTGATATCCGGATGGAAGACCTTGACGAGTTCGAAAGCAGGTCCTTCCAGATCCTTTTGTGTAAGCTTTGACAATCCACGCTCTTTACAAAACCATGAAATAAATGTCCCCATGTCACCCGTTTGTGCTAACAGGGAGTCTTCTGAGGGAGGAAGGAAACTGGTGGTGATGGCATCAGCCCAGTTGTTGTCATAAGTCAGCAGATCCGAGGATGAAATGGCCCAGTTAGGCTCAGGAGAGTGTGAAGGTACAACATCGGGTTTCCACCAGGACTCTTTATCTTCCTTGGTTAGGATTACCGGTGATGGATCTGTAGAGTCACTTCTTGTGAATGATGTCCACCAGCGCTCCTTAAGAGGGATGTGAGATGTTGAAGCATCATCGTTATCCTCATCAGATGAGTCAGTAGGATGAGTCACGAAGGACTCTTCATTAAATGCAGCGTCATCGTTGGTTGGTGAGGCAATGGAGGTCATGTCAGTGTCGATGGCGGTCCATGCAGCATATGTGACCTGCTTGGCATGTTTGGATGGTGTAGACTTAGAAGATTTGTCGAGTTGTTGCTGCTTTGATGCGGTAGGATGGGATGGCATGGAATGTGATAGAGAACCTCCAGGTTGTGCGGTGGTACCTGATTGTCCTGATGATCCAGAAGGTGGAGGTGGTGGCGGAGGATGAGGTGGTGATCCCGATGGGGGCCTGGGGTGACTCTAACGCCTCCTTTTTCTCTTCAACTCAATTTCCATGTCTTTGGCGTGCTGCTCGGCATTATCTTGTCTTATAGAAGCAACTAATGCTTCATATAATTTGACGTATGCTTCATGTCCTTTGTGTTGGTCTTTCTCGTACATACAATGTTGCAAAATCACCTTCATGTCCTCGATGGGCAATTCTTTGAATCTGGATCTGAGAGGGTCTTCTAGAGCAATGCTGACAGCTTCAGCGACTTGTTCATTGATGGCCCGAGACACTTGTTGCTCGAGGTCAAGATGTTCTAACTTGTATAGCCTGGTGCTGTGATTCTTGATAGTTTGAGGCAAATCGAGGTTCACAATATTCCTTAACAATGATGCATGCTTTTCCAACTTCTCATGAATGGTGAGATTGTCTTGAATGATGCCAGCAATAATACCAACTACATCATCCAGTCCATGGTCCGTTTTCTTCTCAGAGGTGGGAGGAGTTGAGATCTTTGCGGTTTCGGAGGATTTCTCTAGTGTAGCAGTAGCCTGAGTGGTACCAGTGATGGCTGTTGCAGCAGTAGGAGTTGGTATTGACAGGGTAGGAATAGTAGAGGTGTCCTGTTGGATAGTGACATCTACCATTGAGACAACTTCTTCACGTTCATCACCTGATTTGTCAACATCTGCTTCATCCGGCTTATCTACTAAGAATTGATCTCCAAAAGTGTCAAGATTCTTGAAAGACGCAAGAGTTCCTGTTGAGCTGTCAGGTTCCACTGCGAGCTTAGGATCATCCGTCTTGAGCTTGAGATTACCTTGTATGTTAGGATAAGCAGTGGACACAAACTCATCATGAAGTGGGTCTAGTGGTGTTTCAGTCCCGACTGTTCTATCCTGTGCAGGCTTGTTACTGGTGACGTCTTGTGTTGCTATATTGGCGTCATCACCTTTGAGTGTTGAACTGGTATCAGTCTCCGACTCACTTGAGCTAGCATATTCCACCAGACTAGGTGAGTGTAAAATTGCTTTGTCAAGAGACACTTTGGCAGATGGTGATACAGGAGAACGTATTTTGAGGATGAACTTTGAGCTTGTTGGTTTGGAAGCAGGAGATGAGATTTTTAACAGTATTTGTGCAGCCTGTTCTTCAGTAGCGACTTCTTTACCTCTACCCTCTACATGCTGCAGTTGTTGACCTTTTTCCAATACAGGTTCTTTTATGCTGACTCCACTGACTGGAGGTACCGGTGGCATGTAAGCATCTTTTAGACTTTCTGCACTTGCCATTTGAATCATTTCTTCTTCTGATAGTGGCATTTGTACGGTGCTAGTTGTTACTACTGGATCACTGTCTTTAGATATGGGTTTCTTGGAGCTGGGTTTCTTGCTCCTAGTGGTGTGTTTAGGATTTTTGGTACCTTCTGAAGAAGCAGTTGAAGTAGACACTCCCTTGCGTTTCTTCGAAGAGGCTTTCTCAGACATGGTGGATTGGGTTTGTTCAATAGCAGAAGCATCCTGACTTGCTTTCAGAAGTTTAACATATTCCTCATAGTAAGGTGCAGTGAGTATATCACGAGTGAGTAGAGCATCGGGAACTGCCATTCCAAAGATTATTTGGGATATACCTTTAGCAGAGTACTTAAGATATCCGAATGGGTATTCATCTGAAGGTTAGTGGAGAGCACATCCTTCTCTAGGGTGAAAGTGAAAGGATCGTTGGAGACTTAAGATAATGAGCTTGGTGAATCGAATGCTAGTAATAAGAAGTTTGGCGGATCTCTTCTTTCCATCCTTGTTAGCTTCAATATTTGCTTTATCTTCTAGGAGAATGAATAGAGTGAGTGAATTCCACCCAGATTCTTTCAACAAAATCGACATTCTTTCCATTGACTACACCCCGGAGAATTTGCAGTGAGGGGGCTCTAAGTCTTTCGTAGCCCAAAGTTTTGCCAGTTAAACACAAGTTAATGAAACTCGCGAGGGCTCTCCATGGTTGGTACATATCATGAGTGATGACTGAGGATAATGTGGAAACTTGAGTGGGATACCCAATTCATTGACAAAGCGTAGTAGGGTGGCTGGATTAGGCAGGGGGGGGGGGGGTACTCCACATTATCACGAGTCGGCAAGATTTGAAGTGCACTCCTTAGAGTTTCTTTAGTGATGATCAACCAATTTTCATCAAGCTGACATTTGTAAGTGTCAGTAGTTCTGTCGTAGCTAATGGTGTTCCAGAACTGTTGGATGTAAATGGATGGGATAGTAGCAGAAGCGGTAAAAGCTCTGAAGAATGTGGTGTATTTATGTATATCCAGAGCAATTCGAAATATTCGGTGGTTATGAGGTTTGCCGGCCATCACGTAGCAGTTACTTTTCCCAATAGACACCCACTTGTTGAAAGGAAGGATATCGTTATCAGAATGATCAGGAGGCGCAGATGATCCTTCAACATCAGAATCTGCCATTGAATCTGTAAATTCCACAAATTACACCAGAGAGCAAACACATGGGAGTGAACATGTTAGTTCTAAGTGAATCCCTAATATTACTACACATAGTTGACATTATAAGTCACACATGAGAATCGTGTTAAATGAAGACAAGGTAATAAACACATATGAGCATCTATAATATACAACATCATCAGACGAGCAAGAAAAAGGCATCCCACATACAATCACAACAAATCAATGACATGATGAATATGGTTACCATAACACAATTAGACCTAATGAAGTGAACTTTAGGGGATCTAACTGGAGTAACACAGATTATCATAGCAAGAATTGTAAACGAGAGAAATCAAACTACTACAATACTGATAAAAGCACAGAGTATCACTTGCAAACAAGGTAGCCCCTATTAGAATAAATTGCTCACAGAAAAATATGCTAACCAGGGATAACCGCAAGACAGATTAACCACTATCAGATATACCCGCTTAAATGACATCCACAAAATCAGTTAATCGCAATAGAGGAAAACCGCTAACATGCTGTTTGCTAAGATGGGTTAAACGTAGTCACAGATAACCTCTAGATGATTTAATCGCTATCGAGGATAACCGCTAACTTGCTGTTTGCTCGGATGGGTTAATCGCAGGTCAAAGATAACCTCTAGATGATTTAATCGCTAGACGAGTTAATCGCTAGGCGAGTTAACCGCTAGATGAGCTAACCGCTAGACGAGTTAATCGCTAGACGAGTTAACCGCTAGACAAGTTAACTGCTAGATGAGTTAACCGCTAGACGAGTTAACCGCTAAGTGTGTAAACCGCAATTCAAGTTAACCGCTAAACGAGTTAGACGCAATTAAGAATATTCGAGGAAACCGCAATCAAGAATATGTGCAAACCGCTATCAGGAACATCATAACACAAGCAGCTACTCAATCAAAAATCACAACTACAAAATTATGCGCTCAACGGAACATCAACCAGGAATGGAAAAACGATCAAGGCATAATACAAGTTCCCAAATCATTACATATTACACCATCAACCAACACGCTAAGAACAATAACTCGAATTCCTCACTCAAACACAAACGTGTGCTCTAAAGATCAAATACAGTTAAATATTAATTATGTACAAACAATCTTAGTCATAAAAAATCATACGCTAACCTATATTGATTAACTATCAAGTGTGAAGCTTGCGATGATGCCCTACACCTTAATAAAACCATTGCAAGATATACGATTAGGCATGTAACACATTCACTAAAGTGAAATCACAAAGAAAGCAATCAAACCAACCTAGGCAACTTAATAATGGTGATAAAGAATGAGACAGCGAGTGAGAGACTTAGAGAACAGGTAGAAGTTTTGGCAAGATTTGTGACTTAACCGCAAGGCTGACATTTTATATGATACCATGAAACTATCTCTAAATGACAGAACTAGTCCTCGTACTCGCAAACCTCATAGTTGACACATTATAAAAACTACCAAACAGACCCTAGAGTTACAAAAGTGATATAGATCACAAAGCAACAACAGGAAACACGCACAAAGACATTTATCCAGGCAAAAATTTAGACCAGATAGTTGTAAGAAAGCATCATCACAATAATTGCCACATGTTTCCACAGGTGAGACACACAAGTAGGATACCATGACAAGTAATAACTATACAAGAGTGGTGGATCAAACAAACAAACAGAAAAAAATCTTTATGCAGAATAAACAAGTTGTACATAAGAAATACGAAGAGAATAAACACCGGGTTTCATTCTATTAGTGACAAGTGAAGAATGAGTCCTGAATAGAAGTAAACAGGAGTCCAGCATATCATATATCACTGGGGAGTGAGCAGATCTACTTCCATGGGAGATTTCAGTGCCTTTGGTCGCCACACTTGGACTTTCTCAGAGCTGTCATTCAAGCCGTTTGAAAATTCTATGTCTTTCATTTCAATAGATGTAAGCTTACACACATGAGACCATTTGTTACCATTCATCATGAACATCCTTCCCGTTGGTACCCACACAAATGATGATCTAACCCTGTATGGTATTTCATGCATTGTGACATTTTTATGGTGATTGGTTCTGTTATCTGTTCTCCTTTGTCTATGTCTTAAAGACTTTACAGATTTATAAGCATTTTGGATTCTTGTAGACAGGGAATTCCTGGCATATGACATGACATTTTTCCCAAGATAGATGGTTTTGAAAAATTAGGGTTCACACAATTTGTTGTTACATTTCTTGGCACATTTTTTACTCTAGAAATTGTGGGACTTTTAGTCAGAAGTTGAACACTGTGATCATTGTTTTTAGTTAACTGAGAGGTTGTCAGATTAACATTCTTATCTTTTATTTCTTTGATTGATTCACGCAGTTCTTTACATTGTTTCAAAGTCTCATTTTCCTTACGTAATTTAGCCATTTTACATTCAGTTACATTAGTGTCATGTATACGTTTGGCTTCATTACTTTGCTCATACATCTTAATTCGATCTTTCAGTCCTTGTCTTGTAGCTGAGTTTTCAAATTGTTTATCACAAAGTCTTCACTAAGTGCAGGCAATTCTGGTTTCCTACAAGGTTTGCAACTTTGAAGACTTTATTCTTTTTGTTGTATTTCAATTTCAAGTGAAATACAATGTTTTTCAAGTTGTGAAAATCTTTTTAAAAGTTGATTAAAAGTTACATTTTCAACCATGTCCTTGTCCTTTGTTTTGAAAAACTCGGCCTTAAGCAAAGAACTTGACGAATCATTAGTAACATTATTCTCAGCATGCAGATCACTTCCTCCCCCTTTATGACACATATTTGTTGAATTAGAGGTGGTTAAACTGTCATTCTTTTCCAACAGATTTGTGTCATAAATAGGTTTAATTTGATCTGTATGCTAACAATCATTAGACATCATATTATATTGATCAATTAAGGGTACCTCATTACTTGAACCATGTACATTCACAAGTCTGAACTCTGCATCAATAGTATGTGTCACTAAATTTCTAGTAGTGTCACTCTTATCAGCTTCAGAATCCATGCATTCAGTGATGACATGCTCAGCATCCGATGCTTTATCCAAATAAGCAATACCATCACTTGATTGTACCCGATGTGACTTCACCCGGTCTTCATACTCCAGTTTGTGCATTGCTCTTTCCTCAATGTACTCCTTAACCTTATCCATGTATTGGAGCAGTCTGTCTCTAAATGTGTCAACATCAATTTCTGTGTGGTCAGCAAAACACTTCATAGTCATCTGACTCTCATAGTCATATATCATAACGGATTTTGAATCGATGAACCTCTGCAGTTGTCTGTTGAGTACACAGAGGGCTGACAAGGGTCCAATATTGGGTGATTCTTTTTGGTCCAGTTGTTGTCATAATTGATCCAGATTAAGAATCATTATGTCCGTGAAAGTTTGAGCGTCTTGACCAATGAGAGTTGTAAATGCACGTTCGCATCCCATTTTGAAACCATTTCCCTCTAACAGTACTGAGAGGTGTGAGTGAAGTAGTCGAAAGCATTCAATGTGGCATTCCCTTGCATAATCAATCAAGTCACTTTGCTAATGAGTCACATTCTCTTGAGGATCCAAGCACAAAGTTATCATTGAAGCATTATCCGGTACAGATCCGTTGATTTGTAGTGAAAGATTGGAAGTCAAAGGTTCATCAACCATGTCATATAATTTGAGAATTTCAGTTATAGCTGAATCTGAAGAAGTTGACATGATGATGTAGGTGGGTCACAATTTGTACTACGTGTCAAGTCGCGACAAGTCAAGTTACAATATATCCAATCGAGATTAGTCAAGTCATAAGAATTAACTCACAACGTCAGATCACAATTAGATTAATCGAGACGACTTAAGTTACAACAATTCATAAAATACAAATTGTTAACCAATCACAAGAACTACACTACCCACTTAGATGCAGAAAGTGTGGAGGTACACACAAGGTAGAGCAAACCGCAAACATTAGGTGCTCACAATTGATAGGTAATCACAGGATTAGGTAAGGTAACCACAAGGAGCAACCCGCAGGGAGAGTTAACCGCTAGGATCAAACCGCTATAAGGGGTAAACCGCAGAAACGCAAACCGCAGGAGCAAACCACAAATAACTAACCGCTAGCCACCAAACTGCTAAAGCAAGTCGCAAGTCACAAAAGTCCAAAACAGTCACTGTCTTGCGTTTTGTCCTTATACCCAAAATAGTATTCGCTATCAAGCAAACCGCAGGCTCCAATAGCAAACCGCAATCAGGAAATAGAACAGTAGAGCAAACCGCAGACATGAACAACGACCCAAACTTAATTCAAACTTCAAATATACGTATGATATGGCGAAACAACTGAGAAACAATGTAGTACTAACACCAATGATCGTAAAAGTACACCTCTAACATGTCAAATAACACTAGATAGATCAAACCAAGATGTTTTCAAGAAAAACTCTTCTAACTCACCAAACTACACAAAAACACACCAAATTCGATTCAACAAGGCCCTAAGATGAAACCTTGGCTCTTGATACCAATTGTAGGAAAGAAAGAAAGTTGGAACCTTGAGAGAAAATAGAGAATATTAGATTAGTGAAAATGAGAAGGTCCAACCCTCTCCCTTGGTGGGAGAGGGGTATTTATACAACAAATAAAAACGCCCACACCCGGGCTGTGGATCAGGCATACAGTGGGTAAAGACCCGTCCTTCTTCCACGATGTTACTTAAACTAATTCTAACTAAATAATAAACTAACTACGAGCTAACTAAATGCTATTACAACATTTAGGTGACCGAGTCTTTTATAGGAATATTTGTATTCCTAACAATAACTGCATGCTTTAATATGTGTTTCAATGCATGATTTACAGTCACTAACATATTTGAAACACTTAGAAAAAGGTTTTACCGTTTAGGATGAAGTTTTATGCTCAGTATCTCAAAAACCACCTAAGATATTAGCGGATCACACGGACCCTTTATAAGGGGTCCGCACCCTTTGTCTAAGGGGTCCGCCAGTCACACAGCAAACACTCATAATTTTTTGATCTAATGCACTATAGATTGTTTTTGGCATACTGTTAGGAACATTTTTACTTAGTTTACAACACTTGGAGCATATAAGATCTAGTACAAAACATTTGGTTAATATTTTTGCATCAATACTAAAACTTTCATAAAACTGACCCAAGGACCCCCTTTGGGAGAAAGGAAGGACCCCTTAAAAGAGGTCTACCGGATCCGTGGGTTTTTGAGATCAATCTTTCAAAGTAATCATTGCCCACCATTAAATGCGTTATCTAACTTTTTACTCAACCTTCTTTGATTACTTTGACTTGTGTTGTGACTTGATAACTTCCCAATCATTAGGAAAAGCTAAATCTTAATGGAACTTCATTTAATACATGTACAATTACCACTAACTCACTCCCATTATAAATTGGAATCACAGGTTCTTCAATTTTCACCATCTCATCCCTTTTACCTCTGTGATTTCTCACAACATCTAAACTCTAACAAACATGACCAAATCCTCACACACAGTAAGACAACCTGAAGGACTGCGAGGATTAGTGTTCATCCCTGTTGCTTTTCAACTTAAATTCTTCATCAGACTCTTCACCAATCAACATTTCCTCACTTATACATGATGATCAAGTCATCTATAGGAAACTAGAAGAGGGGGGGTTGAATAGTTTTACAGATTAAAACTTTGTTATAAAGCTTTTAGATCAACTTCTGTCAATCTAGTTTGATGTGTTGGATATTGGTAGTTTTTTTCTTCTTAAAAGTAAATTTTATTAAGAAAAGGGCAAAAAAGGTAACAAGAATGAAAAGAATCCCAAAGCTTAGAATCTGTTTGTATACTTCCCTAACTAGTTAACTTTGGCTTAATGGCAAAATGGCCATGGACAAAATTCCATGCTCAAAATACAAAAAACTAGATACACTATTAATACATACTACCAAACATGGAAAATACAACAAATTGACAAGATAACAATTGAGTACACACCAACTGAAACCACAGTATACTTGATGTGTAAGGATTGCACCAGGCTTTACCTCTCGAGGGATCTCGAGAAGCTTACAACCCCCACCAGGCAGTGTACCTGAACGATGTAGTATAGTATAATGACAAGTACCGGGGGATTGATCGTTCAGCTAGGAATAGTGTCACTAGGATTAGAAAACCTAAAGATTAGGTCTAGAGATGAGGGATGATTCTTTTTGTAATTTAAAATTTTTTTATGAAAGCAAGTAAAAATCTCGAGTTTTGAAGGAGTTTGGCGGAATTAGTTGCTAGTCAACTAACCCAATTACTAAGATGCAATCAAAATAAAATACGAAAATGAAAATAAAACTAATTATACTAGAGTTGTGAGCAATATGTGGGAGAATTGTGTTTACTTAGATTTCACTACTCCCTAGATATCTTTTACATGTTAATTACTTGTTATAGTTGCGTAGATGACGGATTGTATTCCTTAATACCATTCATGGGGTGGCGTACTTACTTCCCCAATCCTATAAGCGCCTACTTCACTCCTATGTCGAGCCGGCTAAGAAGCTCCTAACATGGGATCACTAGAATTTGCTCATGCATTAAATACAACCAATATAACCTAGTACACATCGGTTCATGTTTCTTAAGACGTTCAAGCATGTTACACAAAGGAGATCTGCCAGTTTTCTTAAGCCTAACATTGAAATCATTCATCCATTACAACCATAAACAAGTAATCAACATATAATTAACATCTAGGTTTCATATCTAAGCAAACACAAGATAGATCTAGCCTAGCATGTTGAAATCAAGACAAGCATAAGATATATTCAAACAACACATAGACATATTGAATGAATTAAAAGAAGACTTATCTCAATTGAAAATGAAAGGATTCAAGGGGTGAAAACCCTTGAAAATACTGTAAAATACGACCTAGGGTTTACAAAGTGCGGCCCTAGTTTTCTCCACACAAGTTCCTCCCTTTAATGAATGAAAAATAGAAAACTATATATAGATTCGGATAGGTGACAACGTCAAGAATAAATGTCTGACGCCGTCATCTCGCTGCCAAATAGTTTCTCGGACTGCCTAGATCTGGGTCTGACGCCGTCATGTATACTCCTTATGCAGGCCGTCACCAAAAATTGTCTTGACGCCCTTGTTGTGACGCCTTCAGGTTTTCACTGGGTCGTCATGGATTTTACTCTTGACGCCATCATGATTTCCTTCTTGACGCCGTCAGGTACTGTTCTCAGCATGGAAAATTAAGTCTTTGCCGTTTTCTTCACTTTTATGCTCCAAAAACGTCTGAATTGCTTCCTTTTCCAGAATTCACTCCCAAAGTACCTAAAATCACAAAAGGAACGATTTAGGGCAATATTTGATCAAATAAATTCAATTCCGGGCTTAAATGACCCCTAAAAGTGGTTCATTTTTGGCCTCATCATATACCCTTACACTTAAGATTTGCTTGTCCTCAAGCAAATGCGCTTTTATTCTAGTCAAAATACAAGTTAGGGGTCATTTAACACTAATATAAAAGTAATTACAACAAATAATCGTTTCACTAAAGACCAAAGACAAGCACAGAGGTCATACACTAGCACCTCACAAATAGTGTTTAGATTCTCACATCTCTCGGGTGTAATAAAGTAATATCACAATATGGAAATGGAAAACATCTCTCACTACCTGTCATAGTAAAATAGATTACCATAGGCTTGGGAAAGGATCAAACCTCCACCACATGGCGTAAGCACCTAGGATAAACTATCAAAGAGATCTTTTTAAAGGGTTGTAACGTTAGGTGTAGGGATATGGAATACACGGTTTTGTTTGATATAGGCAGTCTTTACTGGTGGCGAGTTAACAATCTTGGTTAATTACATGTACAATATGGCGTTGCTAAGCCAAGACTAGACTCGACTTAAGCTAATAAATGAAAAAAATAAATAAATAACAAAAACATAAAATGAACATAGAATGAAAACGGATGGTAGTCCGTATGTTTTTCTCTTTTTCTTTTTCTATTTTTTTTTTTTTTTTTTTTTTTGCATACACTCTTACCCTACCATCCGAAATAATACATCGTAGGGAATGTAAATTCCCCTTACACTTGAATTTTTACATACTTTACAATAAACTAATCTAATGACTCGAATTAAGAAAATCAAAACACTTGGAGTACTTTTAAGATTAACGCACATACGGGAGTAATATATGATGTTCTTCCCCATTACTCCATAAAATAAGTACTTTACCCATGAGTCTCAATCGTCCCAAAACAATATGTACAAGGATATGACTCGACTTAGCAACCATGTAATCAATTAGATAATTAACTTAGGGTTCAACAAATAACAATAATGCACTAAAGATGAGTGCATGCACGGAAGGCTAAGGCGATTTGGGTGTACATTTAAGTGGGGTGTAACAAATTCTTCCTTTAAGTAAGATGCTTAAAGTTAGAAATGAAAAGATAGGCTCGGAGGGGTGTACTAGGGGTTTCGTGTACTAAAAATGAGTACAACGCTAAGGGTGTGGGAAAAATTAATTGACTTAACTAGCCAAGTAATATGACTTAAATGGTCAAGTAATTATGATACGGGTTTAACACAAGGGTGATCCTAATGCCTCTTATCATGTAGTAAATCCTACTACACGAATGTAGTCTCACTAGCGGTCTCGGGATGCATCACTAAAGCAAGTTCTAGAATCTAAATGCTACCGGTACACTCATAAGCACTAACAGTAAATGCTTTTCCTATCAAATCTAAAGGCGAACCTCACATATTTGGGTAGAAAATTTTTCTGAATAGTACGGTTTTGTGCTAGTCATACAATCTCCTATCCATGAGACGCTTGCTATGGCTAAAGTTTCACTCCTAAATGTTGTAAAAAAATTTAAATTTGGCAACAAGTATTTCTCATAGTTTTATTACACATCTACTATTAAACAAACAAACTCAAGCGAAAGTGTATCTGTAAGGTATCATCATTTTACCCTCCCCTTACACTTAGGATGAACATTGTCCCCAATGTTCAAGTACAGAATGTAAAAGTGAAATAAGTAAAACGAATGAAATCAAATACTCCCCTGATTCGCTCGGTATGGATAGTATGGTAACAAGGTTAGATCTTCCTCCAAGAAAATGAACAATCAAAGCTTCCCTTCCAGAATATAAATCATCTTCTTGTCATACATAACCTGTTAAACCTGAGAAAACAATCACAAAAACCCAAAGCATCAATCCGAACAAAGAAAACTCACAACTAGATGTAATTCCAAACTTAGGAATAAAACCAAAACAATTAAAGATATAATGCTTGTGGAATGAATGTTTGCAGATTTCCTGGAGTTTATAAAACAAAAGAATCAACAAAAACTTTAAGATTCTGGTATAAACAAAACTAGCAAAATTTCCAGAATTTTACACATGACGCTGTCAGGAATTAATTCCTGACGCCGTCAGAAGTGACCTGCAGAAATCTTTACGTTAAGTTTCTGGAAAATTTCTGGAAAAACTTACGTCCTACTTCCTGGAAAATCCTGCAAAACATCATTATGACTCGATACAAGCATTTGACTCTATACATGTTCATTTAATATTGTTGTGGATCATGCTCAATTTCGTTCTTATAAACAGATTTAGATTTCCCTTGCACTTATCTTTTGCAAAATACCTTTATATGTAGTTAAGACGAAGTTAAAAACAAAATAAATCATTTTCACAATTTACTTTGAAACATGAGCCACAAACAACAAAAATAAAACATGCATACGGAAACAAACAAACAAACAAATAAATAAATAAATAAATAAATAAATAAAGCTTGGGTTGCCTCTCAATAAGCGCTTGTTTTTGTTCGAGTCACGAGCCTGACTCTACCCTTATTTAACGGAAATAGGGGAGGTTTTCCCTACACTTTGAATCAAGTGCGGGTGGAAGTAGTGATACACACCCTTAGGGTGGGAATATGCCACGTGAGGTGAAGTGGGTGAGTGAATGGCTTCCTTCATCCTAAAACTACCCGGATAATATTGGTTGATGGGTGGGTCGGTTCCTCTTTTGTCTCCTAGAAATATATCTAAGGATGGAAAGGTGTGTAAAGATTGAGGTTCCGGTTCATCAACACTAGGAAATTCCCTAGAACTAGGAGTAAGGTTATCACTACAAGTATTCAAACCTATATCCTCTAGTGGTGCCTGGTCCAAGGGTTCTACCTCCATTGGAATTCCTAAAGTTTCTTCT
Organism: Artemisia argyi; assembly: GCA_030686995.1. NCBI lineage: Eukaryota > Viridiplantae > Streptophyta > Magnoliopsida > Asterales > Asteraceae > Artemisia > Artemisia argyi. The sequence goes on from JARVZY010002239.1 coordinate 58,016, forward strand.
ACTTCTTCCGGGTAAGTCATGGGCGGTGTGTGTGCCTCAAATGATGGTAGGACTTGTGGGGTACTTAGTGGGTTTGGGTTTTCTACTATCTCTTCCATCACATCAATATCACCTATGTGTTCATCTTGTATTATGGTAGTGCCTAACCATGACATGCAACTAGGTGGCTCAACTCTAACCTCATGTGTGTCGTATGTTTTGGTGAAATCTATCCCGCTCATGCTACTAGGTAGTTCAACACTAACCATATCATAATTTTGGTTTGATTCTAAGATCATGTTCTTAGAAACTAGGTCATCTCGCTCATACGAATCCACCAATTCGTTGAACTTATGGGTTATGGTTAGGAAGCTTTTCTCAAAATTCATCCAAAGGGTCTCACTAAAAGGAATTGATCCTGATAATGATCGTCTAATAGAAAACACACATTTATAAAATTCATCAAACCCATCTAACTTTACACCCATCTCCTCTTGTATATATCTAAGATCACTTAAAAATTCATTGGAACAGCAGGAGGCAAATCGATCCGAGTAAACTAATTGTTCCTCTATAGTTAATGATCTAAATGGAATTTCATCCGCCATGGAGACAAATGAAAATGGTTTCACAAACAAAGGGCACAAAGAAAAAGATAGACTACAAGAAAGTTAATAAAAAGAAAATAAAAGCTCACTAAAAAGGAATCTAATGAGTAGACCTAATCAAAATAAATTCCAACCTAAACAATAACTATTCCCCGGGCTGCGGCGCCAAAAACTTGATGCGTAAGGATTGCACCAGGCTTTACCTCTCGAGGGATCTCGAGAAGCTTACAACCCCCACCAGGCAGTGTACCTGATCGATGTAGTATAGTATAATGACAAGTATCGGGGGATTGATCGTTCAGCAAGGAATAGTGTCGCTAGGATTAGAAAACCTAAAGACTAGGTCTAGGGATGAGGGATGATTCTTTTTGTATTTTTATATTTTTTTATGAAAGCAAGTAAAAATCTCGGGTTTTGAAGGAGTTTGGCGGAATTAGTTGCTAGTCAACTAACCCAATTACTAAGATGCAATCAAAATAAAATACTAAAATGAAAATAAAACTAATTATACTAGAGTTGTGAGCAATATATGGAAGAATTGTGTTTACTTAGATTTCACTACTCCCTAGATATCTTTTACATGTTAATCACTTGTTATAGTTGCGTGGATGACGGATTGTATTCCTTAATACCATTCATGGGGTGGCGTACTTACTTCCCCAATCCTATAAGCGCCTACTTCACTCCTATGTCGAGCCGGATAAGAAGCTCCTAACATGGGATCACTAGAATTTGCTCATGCATTAAATACAACCAATAAAACCTAGTACACATCGGTTCATGTTTCTTAAGACGTTCAAGCATGTTACACAAAGGAGATCTGCCAGTTTTCTTAAGCCTAACATTGAAATCATTCATCCATTACAACCATAAACAAGTAATCAACATATAATTAACATCTAGGTTTCATTACATCTAACCAAACACAAGATAGATCTAGCCTAGCATGTTGAAATCAAGACAAGCATAAGATATATTCAAACAACACATAGACATATTGAATGACTTAAAAGAAGACTTATCTCAATTGAACATGAAAGGATTCAAGGGGTGAAAACCCTTGAAAATACTGTAAAATACGACCTAGGGTTTACAAAGTTCGGCCCTAGTTTTCTCCACACAAGTTCCTCCCTTTAATGAATGAAAAATAGAAAACTATATATAGATTCTGATAGGTGACGGCGTTGATACGTGGGAATCGCACCAGGCTTTACCTCTCAAGGGATCTTGAGAAGCTTACAACCCCCACCAGGCAGTGTACCTGATCGTTGTAGTATAGTATAGTGACAAGTACCGGGGGATTGATCGTTCAGCTAGGAATAGTGTCGCTAGGATTAGAAAACCTAAATACTAGTTCTAGAGATGAGAGATGATTATTTTTGTATTTTTTATATTTTGTAGAAAGCAAGTAAAAATCTCGGGTTTTAAGGATTTGGGCGGAATTAGTTGCTAGTCAACTAACCCAATACTAAAGATGCAATCAAAATAAAATACTAGAAATGAAAATAAACTAAATTAGACTAAGGTTGTGAGCAATAAGTGGAGAAATTGTGTTTACTTAGATTTCACTACTCCCTAGATATCTTTTACACGTTAATTACTTGTTATAGTTGCGTGGATGACGGATTGTATTCCTTAATACCATTCATGGGGTGGCGCACTTAATTCCCCAATCCTATGAGTGCCTACTTCACTCCTATGTCGAGCCGGCTAAGAAGCTCCTAACATGGGATCATTAGAATTTACTCATTCATTAAATACAACCAATAAAACCTAGTGCACGTCAGTTCATGTTTCCTAAGACGTTCAAGCATGTTACCATTTGGAGATCTGCCAGTTTTCTTAAGCCTAACATCGAAATCATTCATCCAATACAACCATAAACAAGTAATCAACACATAATTAACATCTAGGTTTCATTAGATCTAAGCAAACACAAGATAGATCTAGCCTAGCATGATGGAATTAAGACAAGAACAAGATATAGACAACCAACACATAGACATATTGATTGAATTAAAAGAATACTTATCTCAATTACACATGAAAGGGTTCAAGGGCTGAAAACCCTTGAAAAACCTGTAAAATTCGTAATAGGTTCGGCCCTAGGGTTTCTCCAAAACTTCTCTTTTTTTATGAATGAAAATTAGAAAACTATATATAGGAAATTGAGGCTGATGGCGTCAAGACCAAATAGGTGACGCCGTCATCTCGCCGCCAAAATACTTCTCGGACTGCCTTAATCTTCATCTGACGCCGTCATGTGTTATGGTCTTCCAGGCCGTCACGTCTTTTACTCTTGACGCTCTACTTGTGACGCCTTCACGTTTGTACTGGACCGTCATGCAATTTACTCTTGACGCCGTCAGGATGTTGCTCTTGACGCCGTCACATACTCTTCTCAGCAAGGAAAATTAAGACTTTGGCGTTTTCTTCACTTTTATGCTCCAAAAACGTCCGAATTGCTTCCTTTTCCAGATTTCTCTCCCAAAGTACCTAAAATCATAAAAGGAACGATTTAGGGCAATATTTGGTCAAATAAATTCAATTCCGGGCTTAAATGACCCCCTAAAAGTGGTTCATTTTTCGCCTCATCATATACCCTTACACTTGAGATTTGCTTGTCCTCAAGCGAACGCGCTTTTATTCTACTCAAAATACAAGTTAGGGGTCATTTAGCACTAATATAAAAGTAATTACAACAAATAATCGTTCCACTAAAGACCAATAGACAAGCACGGAGGTCATACACTAGCACCTCACAAATAGTGTTTAGATACTCACATCTCTCGGGTGTAATAAAGTATAAATTACAATATTGAAACGAAAAATATCTCTCACTACCTGTCATAGCAAAATAGATTACCATAGGCTTGGGAAAGGATCAAACCTCCACCACATGGCGTAAGCACCTAGGATAAACTATCAAAGAGGTCTTTTAAATGGTTGTAACGTTAGGTGTAGGGATATGAAATACACGGTTTTGTTGGATAAAGGAAGTTTTTACTGGTGGCGAGTTAACAATCTTGGTCAATTACATGTACAATATGGCGTTGCTAAGCCAAGACTAGACTCGACTTAAGCTAATAACTGAAAAATAACAAAAACATGAAATGAACAAAAAATGAAAAGGGATGGTAGTCCGTATGTTTTTTTCTTTTTTCTTTTTTCTAATTTTTTTTCTTCTTCTTTATTTTTTCGATTTTTTTTTTTTTTTTTTTTTTTTTTTTTTTTTTTTTTTTTTTTTTGCATACACTCTTACCCTAGCATCCAAAATAATACATCATAGGGAATGGACATTTCCCTTACACTTGAATCTTTACATACTTTATAATAAACTAATCTAATGACTCGAATTAAGAAAATCAAAACATTTGGAGTACTTTTAAGATTAACGCACATACGGGGGCAATATATGATGTTCTTCCCCATTACGCCATAAAATAAGTACTTTACCCACGAGTCCCAATCGTCCCAAAACAATATGTACAAGGATATGACTCGACTTAGCAACCATGTAATCAATTAGATAGTTAACTTAGGGTTTAACAAATAACAATAATGCACTAAAGATGAGCGCATACACGGAAGGCTAAGGCGATTTGGTTGTACATTTAAGTGGGGTGTAACAAATTCTTCCTTTAAGTAAAATGCTTAAAGTTAGAAACGAAAAGATAGGCTCGGAGGGGTGTACTAGGGGTTTCGTGTACTAAAAATGAGTACAACGCTAAAGGTGTGGGAAAAATTAGTTGACTTAACTAGCCAAGTAATATGACATAAATGGTCAAGTAATTATGATACGGGTTTAACACAAGGGTGATCCTAATGCCTCTTATCATGTAGTAAATCCTACTACACGAATGTAGTCTCACTAGCGGTCTCGGGATGCATCACTAACGCAAGTTCTAGAATCTAAATGCTACCGGTACACTCATAAGCACTAATAGTAAATGCTTTTCCTATCAAATCTAAAGGCGAACCTCACATATTTGGGTGGAAAATTTTTCTGAATATACGGTTATGTGCTAGTCATACAATCTCCTATCCATGAGATGCTTGCTATGGCTAAAGTTTCACTCCTAAATGTTGTAAAAAATTTTAAATTTGGCGCTAAAATTGCACTAACAAGTATTTCTCATAGTTTTATTACACATCTACTATTAAACAAAACAAACTCAAGCGAAAGTGTACATGTAAGGTATCATCGTTTTGCCATCCCCTTACACTTAGGATGAACATTGTCCTCAATGTTCAAGTAAAGAATGTAAAACTGAAAAAGTAAAAAGAATGAAATCAAATACTCCCTTGATTCGCTCTGTATGGATAATAAGGTGGCCAGGTTAAATCTTCCTCCAAGAAAATGAACAATCAAAGCTTCCCTTCCAGAATATAAATCATCTTCTTGTCATACATAACCTGTAAATCCTGAGAAAACAAACAAGGCAACCTCGCGTAAAATCGGCGGCAATCTATATAAGTTACTAAATCCTAGAAAACAAAATAAGATATAATGCTTGTGGAATGAAGTTTGCAGATTTCCTGGAGATTATAAAACTTAATAATTCACAAAAACTTTAAAACTCCGTTAGAAAAACAAAACCGGAAAAATTTCCAGATTTTTACACGTGACGCTGTCAAAAGTAATCTCGTGACGCCGTCAGAAGTGATTTGCAGAAAATTCTTATGTTAAGTTTCCGGAAAATTTCTGGAAAAACTTGGTTCTAGTTCCTGGAAAATCCTGCAAAACTTCATTATGACTCAATACAAGCATTTGACTCTAACAAATACGAATATACATGTTCACTTAATATTGTGGAGAATCATGATCGGTTTGTTTCTTAAAAACATATTTGGGGTTTCCCATTACACTTATCTTTTGCAAAAATTCTTTTAGGTGGAGTTAAGACTAGGCCAAAACAACAAAGTAAAGTATTTCCACTATTTAATTGAGAAACATGATCTACCAACAATAAAAATAAAGCATGCATACGGAAGCAAATAACAAACAAACAAACAAAATAAAAATCACACGAAGCATGGGTTGCCTCCCAAGAAGCGCTTTTCTTTATTTACGAGTCTTGTAGCTAGACTCAAGGTTATGGGTTACTACGTGACCTCATCATTGGTTTCACTCTCCGATTGTAAATATTCTTTGTAGAAACCAATCACCTTTTTCTCAATCGCCCTATAATCCTTTGGGCAAATTCCTTATCGACTTTATACCTTGGTCCTAGGGCCAAGCAATCTTTGTAAAAAAGACTCCTCTTTTCCCATACATAATCCATGCCCTTTTTCTTATCCTCTTCATTGATGTCCTCAAAAGAACCAACGTTATCCTTATCAAATCGGGATATAAAGCGAAATTCTTTCATTCTATTAGGCATCCTATAAGTGATACTACCGGTGTTACTTGCAAATCGGATTGTCCCTTCTATCTCATCATATTCTAACTTTGACTCCTCAACAAACGGTTTGCCAAACACAACATTGGATAATCGACAATCAATAACATTAGCAAGATCTTCCACAATCATAAAGTCAGTGACAAAAGTGAAATTACCAACAAAGACATGAAGACCTTTGACTCTCCCGACAAAGTTACAAACTCCACCGGGGTATTTGGGATCTCTTCTAGGTTCAAGTCTTGTTTTCACTATATCATTATAAACATTTGAGGACATATTGTTGATTGGGGATTTAAAGTCAATGTAAGCATTTTCAACGTGTCTGTACCTAATCATACATGGTATTTTAGCATTCTTAGGATCGCCTCTCTTTATCTTAGGTTCTATTATAGTGAATGGAGATCGCGGGTTATCAATAAGATTATTATAATATGCAATCTCCTTCTTAGTGGGGTATAGATTAAAGTAGTCATTAAGCTTCGGATCTATTTCCCCCTCTTCTAGTCCCTCAACAACATTCACAAAGTCATTAGGACCTAGGTCCTCATTTGAATACAAGGCGGTCGCTAGGTCACTAAATGCATGTTCGAGCTCAACCTTAATCAACCTATTAAGATCTCTAAGTTCCCTAATCTCACTCTCAATTTGTTCACGTAACACAGCCACTTCTCTAGGGGAAAGGGGTGGATTCGCGTTTTCCATAATGGTCAACGGAATAGTCAATGAATTTAACTTACTAACAAAGGCACAAAGAAAAAGTTATACTAAAGAAAACCTAAAAATAAAAAATAAAATCTTACTAGAAAGGAATCTAGCAAGTAGACCTAATAAAAAGAGATTCTAACCTAGACAATAACTATTTCCCCGGGCTGCGGCGCCAAAAACTTGATACGTGGGAATCGCACCAGGCTTTACCTCTCAAGGGATCTTGAGAAGCTTACAACCCCACCAGGCAGTGTACCTGATCGTTGTAGTATAGTATAGTGACAAGTACCGGGGGATTGATCGTTCAGCTAGGAATAGTGTCGCTAGGATTAGAAAACCTAAATACTAGTTCTAGAGATGAGAGATGATTATTTTTATATTTTTTAGATTTTTTAGAAAGCAAGTAAAAATCTCGGGTTTTAAGGATTTGGGCGGAATTAGTTGCTAGTCAACTAACCCAATACTAAAGATGCAATCAAAATAAAATACTAGAAATGAAAATAAACTAAATTAGACTAAGGTTGTGAGCAATAAGTGGAGAAATTGTGTTTACTTAGATTTCACTACTCCCTAGATATCTTTTACACGTTAATTACTTGTTATAGTTGCGTGGATGATGGATTGTATTCCTTAATACCATTCATGGGGTGGCGCACTTAATTCCCCAATCCTATGAGTGCCTACTTCACTCCTATGTCGAGCCGGCTAAGAAGCTCCTAACATGGGATCATTAGAATTTACTCATGCATTAAATACAACCAATAAAACCTAGTGCACATCAGTTCATGTTTCCTAAGACGTTCAAGCATGTTACCATTTGGAGATCTGCCAGTTTTCTTAAGCCTAACATCGAAATCATTCATCCAATACAACCATAAACAAGTAATCAACACATAATTAACATCTAGGTTTTATTAGATCTAAGCAAACACAAGATAGATCTAGCCTAGCATGATGGAATTAAGACAAGAACAAGATATAGACAACCAACACATAGACATATTGATTGAATTAAAAAAATACTTATCTCAATTACACATGAAAGGGTTCAAGGGCTGAAAACCCTTGAAAAACCTGTAAAATTCGTAATAGGTTCGGCCCTAGGGTTTCTCCAAAACTTCCCTTTTTTTATGAATGAAAATTAGAAAACTATATATAGGAAATTGAGGCTGACGGCGTCAAGACCAAATAGGTGACGCCGTCATCTCGCCGCCAAAATACTTCTCGGACTGCCTTAATCTTCATCTGACGCTGTCATGTGTTATGGTCTTCCAGGCTGTCACGTCCTTTACTCTTGATGCTCTACTTGTGACGCCTTCACGTTTGTACTGGACCGTCATGCAATTTACTCTTGACGCCGTCAGGATGTTGCTCTTGACGCCGTCACCTACTGTTCTCAGCAAGGAAAATTAAGACTTTGGCGTTTTCTTCACTTTTATGCTCCAAAAACGTCCGAATTGCTTCCTTTTCCAGATTTCTCTCCCAAAGTACCTAAAATCACAAAAGGAACGATTTAGGGCAATATTTGATCAAATAAATTCAATTCCGGGCTTAAATGACCCCCTAAAAGTGGTTCATTTTTCGCCTCATCAGGCGTTAAGAACAAATGTCTGACGCCGTCATCTCGCCGCCAAATAGTTTCTCGGACTGCCTAGATCTGGGTCTGGCGCCGTCTTGTATACTCCTTATGCAGGCCGTCACTAAAAATTGTCTTGACGCCCTTGTTGTGACGCCTTCAGGTTTTCACTGGGTCGTCATGGATTTTACTCTTGACGCCGTCATGATTTCCTTCTTGACGCCGTCAGGTACTGTTCTCAGCATGGAAAATTAAGTCTTTGCCATTTTCTTCACTTTTATGCTCCAAAAACATCCGAATTGCTTCCTTTTCCAGAATTCACTCCCAAAGTACCTAAGATCACAAAAGGAACGATTTAGGGCAATATTTGATCAAATAAATTCAATTCCGGGCTTAAATGACCCCCTAAAAGTGGTTCATTTTTTGCCTCATCAATACTTCTGAATCATTAGAGCATAAAGGGACCAACCAAAAGGCACTAAAAATCACAATACACTCGGATTCAACAGTAGTCTAGAAACTCAAATACAACTGTATTAAAACTTCATAAGTCCATGCATCAGGCCATAAGTATCTTCATGAGAATAGTATTCTTGGATAACATTGCAGAGCATCAAACCAGTAATCCAGAATTTTAACTTCACATCCAGTAATATCATTTTAGAGGAGTGCCAATGAAGCATGTTTAAGGGAAAATGCCTCCTGAAAAACCAACCCAAAGTAAAACCCATAGGGAAAAACTTAGGGTAGGAAAAGAGTAAGTCTTTCCCTTAAACCTCCTCAAGACAATGGTGCCAAAGATAGACAACAGCTTGTACACACGAAAATCATCAAAACTGCTAGAAGGGAGGAGATAAAGAATGCCAGAGCACCACAATACCTACTCACTATAGTACTTACAAAAATCCCAATAAAACCAATGAGGCATAACAGTGTTAGTACAAATACTGTCAAAGAGATTAGCAGACTTACAAATCCAATACAAATGGCCAGGAAATCAATAAGAAGGAATAAATGGAAGAACTTACTAATGAAGCTAAGCCCTTCTTCTACACAAATACCACCATAGCAAGTCTGCCCATATTTCAAACTATTAACTATAGTGCATCGCCACTTGCACAAAACCTTTGATAACTAAACACCCCTTTAAAGCTAGCCAGCGCAGACTATTAGCAAAAACCAAATGAATATGCTTAACTAGGGTAGCAGGCCCTTCAATGTAACACCCCCATTTTTCACTGATCGCAGCGGATAAAGTGTTTGGGGTATTACTTCATAGAATCACAGATACAGTAATAGAAAACGACTCGAAAAGAGACATTTTGAAAAATTAGTTATCATTCATAATTATCAGAGTTTTAATTATAAAAGATATACTTTTATTTTGTTAAGGTCCCAAAAATCTAAGAGTTAGGTTGGTGGTGTTTGAATGAAAACCATGAGAAATCCTCCGAGTTCAGTACCTCCTTCCCCCATAGGTCCATAGAAGTAATAAACCTAGAATACATGCTTAAAAAGTCAACACTAGGTGTTGAGTGAGAATCATAGGTTTAGGAGTTAGTGAATACAAGTTCCCTGGGTTCAGTTGTTACACCCATCTGGGAAAATGCAAGTTTTTGTGATAATTTTGATGCATGCACAATTATCAGGAGTTTAGTAGGTTGTACTAAGCTCATGAATCACACCTTAACAATCCGGGTCATGTGGGCTGCAGACCTAACATGAGGGGTTAGAAGGATAACTTGCCAAAGTTATACCTTGAGTGGATTCAAATATAGTACTTATTGGTACCACCTTGTGGGGTGTTAATACCAACGGGAGTTGTCAAACTCCAATAGATTTATCAACTATATTCGCGTTCGATTGGATAAAACCTTCCAAACGATTAGATTCATGAATTTTGTTTATTTAGTGGTGGCAGTTAGTTTACTCGTGCAACAACCAAAGAAAAAGACTTGTATTCGGTTTTAAGTAAAGCATTTTGCATGTATCCCCTTTACAGGGTTTATAAAAGCATTTAGTTTGAAAGTTTAAAAAGATGTAAGGCTATGAAGACTCACCTGGGTGTAGAGTAATCTAAGTAATGCAAATAGTGACTCGGGAAATAGACCGCCTTACTCACGTATCCAAGTGTGTTGTTGTTGGTTTTGTATGTATGTCAAGCTTTTAGTTACCATGTTTATGTTTCTTAAGTTATTGTTTTTAGGTTTATTAATGTTTTAGATATAACATAACACCGTTCAAGCCATTGTAATTCAGAAGTATAAGACTCCTCACATGAAGCTCCCTACTATTGTATTATGTTATCGATATAATACCGTTCGGGCCATCATAATTCAGAAGTTAATACTCCTCACACAAAGCTCCCTATTATTGAGTTATGTTGTTATTAGGGTTTAGTTATAATCATATCACCGTTCGGGCCATCATATCTCAGAAGTATATGAATTAATCATTCGAGGAGTCAGGGCACTTTAATTTGTAAACCCAACAAACTCGTCAAAAACGAAATATCCACATAGTACTCCTCGCGTGAAGCTCCCTAGTATTGTGTTACGCTTATAACTTTATTTAGGTTTTATATGATATTTTCACTTTTTACCCTTATAGTTTATATATTTACGTTTTCTATCCTAAGTTTTATATTACTTATATTACTTATACTAATAACTATCTATATTAGACACAACTAGTCCCTAGACTTCTATATTAACCTAAGACTCCTAAGTTTTCTATATTTACTATTTTAGACCTTTAACTTTATACTATTTATGTTTTTAATCCTTTTAGTTTATATTTTTGTTATAATCTATCCTAGGGTTTTAATATTATGCTAAACTAATCCTTACTACTTATAACTTCTAGGAAAGGTCAAAAATAGTCCCTAGACTTTATTTATGATATATATCCCTATGCATGTAAACTATTGCAAAATTAGTCCTAATATGCATGTAACTTGTATTTTATCTAGTATTTAAGTTTTCTAGCCTATGTTTTACTTATTTTAAGTTATTTAAGTTATATTTAACTAGTGTATGACCTAATTTAACTACTTATAGCATGCATGCAAGTATATGACTCGATCTAGGGTTTTAAAACGTAAACTAGCAAGTAGAATGGTTCTAGGCTCATGCAAGGTTATCTAAGCTATCTAAGGCATCCTAAATCTATCCTAAGACTATATTAAAGCAATAATAACTAAAAGTAAGACTTACTTGGCTAGGGGGTTTACGTGGGTTAGAACTAAGTTTAGGGTTTTCTATGGTTTCCTACACCTCGTACGACTTCAAACCACAACAAAACTTGACCAAAGCCTAGCTACTCATTCCTAACAGCTCCTAAGGGCTTAGTACTATATAAATATGAGGTAGAGAGGAGGGGGAGAGGTGTGGAGAAGAAATGAGAGGGGAGGGGGTATTTATAGGTCGCAATAGGGCGGTTTGGGCAAAACGGGTTCATAGGTGTCGTGCATGGGGAAGGCTGAGCAAGCAATTCTAGGGGGTTTCGGTAGGTCTAGTGGTGACAAGAAGGAGCTAGGGTGGTAGCTAGGGGGCTGGGTAGGTCGGTTGTGGTGGAAATCAGCCGTGGGAGGCGGTTATGGAAAAAGGGAGACAAGTAGCTTACAAGGAGGTGATGCACCTCCTTGCTTAGGTGATTGGAGGTGCTTGTAAGCTGCTTGGTGGGTTTAAGGGTGGTTTAGGGTGATTAGGGGGGATTAGGGGTGGTTTGGTGGTGGATTAGGGAAAGTTTAGGGTGGATTAGTGGTGATTAGTGGTGGATTAGCCAAGTAGGTGATGCACCTACTTGTGTGTGTGCTTAGAGGTTTTAAGGTGTGTGCTTGGGTATTACTAAGGTGTTAGGGGGCTAGGTTGAGGTGTTTAAGGTGCTTATGTTTAGGTTTTACTAAATTTTAGTTAAGTTTAGACCTAGTTTCTACTTACTATGTATTTAAGGTTTTACCTAGGGTTTAGTGCCTATTTTATGTTCCTAAGTATATCTAATGACTAATCCTAAGACCTAAAGGGTTTATACAAAGTTTGGGTAACCTATGGGGAAGTTTTGGGAAGGTTTGACCTAGTTTTATAACCTAAATGACCTAAGTGAGTTTAGTGAGAGACTAGGGTTTATCCTATGGTTTTGTGCCTAAGTTAGTGTCCTAAGGGCATCTAATAACTATTCCTAAGTTCCTAAAGGCTTATACTAAGTTGTAGTGACCTATGGGGAAGTTTTGGGTGGGTTTATACCTAATTCTAGTTATCCATGACCTAGTTATGGTTTAGGGCTTAGGGGGTTTATATCTAAGTTCTAAGGGTTCTATTCTATAACCTAATAGTCCTAATATATCCTAATATACCTAAAGATACTCTTACTTAAGCCTTGAACACATTCTTACTAGTTTAACTAAGCATATAGGTTCAGATAAGCACATAATCCTACTTAAGTTTTAGTTTAGGGTTTATTAAGGTTTTGTGTTATGTTTAGTGTTTTAGATTGGTGTATTACTTATTATGGTGTTGTTATGAGTTTATGCTTGACATACCTGGGGTTTATTGGAAGTGAGTGTTGAGTTATTTAGCTTGTTAAGATACGTGAGCAGGACTAGTGAGTCATGCAAGTAATTATGTATATAAAAAACAAAAATTTACCAGTGAGAAATACCTACTATAGGTATTTGTAATGGGAATGATAGTAATGGATGTTTGTGGGTTGTTATAGTCTTATCCCCTTAGAGAAAATCTCATCCCGAGATTTTGACGATTATAGGAGTAGGGGAGAGAATAAGTCGAGAAAGTTGAGAGAAGAAGAGGATTATCGAGGAAAATGATGTGAAAAGGAAGAAGATTTTGCACAAGCGGAGTAAGAGTTGCTTGTACAGATACCAGATACTTAGGTTTTTATATCTCATTATTTGCAAATTAAGGCGTTCCAATATTTGAAAACAAGAGTGTATAAACTCTTAACCTATTTGACTTATAACTTTCTCATTGAAATGTAGGAACATCCTAGTTCATTTTAAGAGGATAGTCATTATAAATCATCCTTAAGTAGTATCGGTGGAAAATGAAGAGAGTTTTACCATATATAAGGATATATGGTAAGGAAATTTTTAGAAACATGTTTCAACTGATCGTTGCCATATCAGAGAAGACAAATTCTAGAAGCGGTAGAGGAATACTCTAGTCAAGTAGAGACAAGTTCTAGTCATGATAGAGACAAATTCTAGTCATGATAGAGACAAGTTTAAGTCATGAAAGAGACAAGTTCTAGTCATGATAGAGATAAGTTCTAGTCATGATAGAGACTAGTTCAAGTCATGATAGAGACTAGTTCTAGTCATGGTAGGGACATGTTCTAATATTCTCCGGTTTAGCAACTTGTCACATGGTAGATTCCCATGTTAAGACTAGAATGACGAACGTAGAAGATCTCATTTTTTACAATTTCTTGCAAAGCGAGATTTAATATCGTAGTCAAACATAATGAGGATTACAGTTTGATGTAGATATTCATACAAGTTCTAACTAATAGAAACTTGCATTATGATGAGAAATGCAAGTTCTAACTAATAGAGCATTGCAGGATGAGGTAGGGAGAGAATATAGAGAGAAGAAAATAGAGTGTAAAATGACAAAGAATTAAAAATGAAGGGAAATGAAGTGAAGGATTTATGGGAGTGGAGTGGAGTGAAAAAAGAAAAAGGATGAATGGGTAAAGTAGGGGAAATGGAAAAGGAAAAAGAAATTTGGAGTGGGTTGAGTGGGGAAAAGTGGGGAAAATGGAAAAGTATGGCTTTAATTTGTGGAGTGGGGAAAAAGGCGGGAAAATGGGGTTTTAAATGGAAGAGTAGGAAGAAGTGTGAGGAAAAGATTTAAATGGTAGAAGGAGAGAAATGAAAAGATGAAATGTTGAGATTAAACGGAAGAGTAAGAGTATAGGATACCTGAAGGAGAATATCCTATCGGAGTTTTAGATTTACTAGATATCGTTCCCAGAGTTTTTTTCCCCCTAAGCTTCTTCTAACTAATCCTAATTTCTAAGGGTGAGGTGTTTGGTTCCATTGAGGTAGAGGGTTCTAAAGAGGGATTAGGTTTAAGTGTTTTCTTTCCTAAGGGTTGACTAGGTATATCCTTATTTTTAGGTGTTATTTCAGGTTTTCTCTTTTGTTTTAAGTTGTCTATTATTACCATTATTACTATTATTATGAGTATCACTATTCCTAGGGATTTGAAACCAGCTAAGGCACTATCCATAATGTCTCCTAAGTGAAATTTCTTAATGGGTATTCTTAAAATTTCCAAATCCTAAGGTATAATCTAAAATCCTCAACTGTATAAGTATGGTTATCGTAAGGGCTAGGTATGGGTAATCAATAACCTAAATCTACTTATTCCTATGGGGTAAGTGTGTTTATCCTAAACTATGGTTCTAAAGGCTTAGGGTGAGGGTTATCTAATCCTAGGTTTTCCCTAATCTATATTCTAATCCTAAAGTCTTATCCTAGGTCTATTGGGGTAGGGGTTTTTGGTTTCAAATCCTAATGGTCTAAGGTTTTCTAATCCTAAGGTGTTCTAATCCTAATGGTCTAAGTCCTAATGGTCTAAACCCTAATGGTCTAAATCCTAATGGTCTATCTAACCTCAAGTATGGAAATTCTAACTAAGGTTTTGGGGTTTACTAAAGGGGATTGGGGAAAACTAGCTCGTGTATCATAGTAATCTAAGAGTAGGAATATGCTTATATATGAGGATCATATATTTGCATATGAAATAGTTTGGGGTAGATCTCTAACTAGAACGAAGATAGCTTAAGAAAGCCATGGAAAGAAGTGAAGGTTTAGAGATCAGAGGAGAAAGAATTCAGATCTCTATGGTGAAGAATGAGGATTCTCACCAACGGTAAGGGGAAAAAGTGTTGAAAAGGGTTAGAATAAGAGAAATTTAAAACATTTTAGAGATTCTATTTACCTAAGACATCGGGGTAGGTTAAGGGTAAGGGTTGAGGGTAAGGGTTAAGGGTTAAGGGTAAGGGTTAAGGGTTTTTTCCTAAGGGTTTTCTAAGGTGAAGGGTAATCCTAAGTCTAGTTATTCTAATCTATCCTAAAGTCAAATCTAGGGGTATCGGTGGGGATAGGGTGTTTAGGTATATATCGTTCTCTTGGGAGAAAGAAACCATGGGGTTCTGTTTTATGGGTATGGAAAAATGGATGTATAATAGGGTTTAGGGGAGGTAGGGGTGATGTCTTGGCATAGAAATCTCTTATGTGTTTTAAATTAGGGTTATCTGGGCTATTCCTAGAGTCTTCTAAGTTATAGGGTTTAGGGGAGTAATCTAGTACATTCGGAGAGGAAAGATCATTCTCCGGATGTGGACTAGATGAGATAGGGGTAGAGTAGAGGGGAGTAGCCATAACTATATAATAAAGAAAATACTGTAAATCATTTAGAAGTTAAGCAGGCAATAATTATACTTACCTTAGCACATATATTTATGGAGGATGGCAGAGGTACTGAAGACTTCCTCGGGTTTAGGAAAAATTGTTGTAGTTTAGGTTTTGACCTTTTTCTCTACAACTGAAGCTCTAATACCAATCTGTAACACCTCAATTTTTCACAGATCGCAGCGGATAAAGTGTTTGGGGTATTACTTCATAGACTCACAGATACAGTAATAGAAAACGACTCAAAAAGATACGTTTTGAAAAATTAGTTATCATTCAAAATTATTAGAGTTTTAATTATAAAAGATATACTTTTATTTTGTTGAGGTCCCAAAAATCCAAGAGTTAGGTTGGTGGTGTTTGAATGATAACCATGAGAAGTCCTCCGAGTTCAGTACCTCCTTCCGCCATAGGTCCATAGAAGTAATAAACCTAGAATACAAGCTTAAAAAGTCAACACTAGGTGTTGAGTGAGAATCATAGGTTTAGGGGTTAGTTAATACAAGTTCCCTGGGTTCAGTTGTTACACCCATTTGGGAAAATGCAAGTTTTTGTGATAATTGTGATGCATGCACAATTATCAGGAGTTTAGTAGGTTGCACTAAGCTCATGAATCACCCCTTAACGATCCGGGTCATGTGGGCTGCAGACCCAACATGAGGGGACAGAAGGATAACTTGCCAAAGTTATACCTTGAGTGGATTCAAATATAGTACTTATTGGTACCACCTAGTGGGGTGTTAATACCAATGGGAGTTGTCAAACTTTAATAGATCAATCAACTATATTCGCGTTCGATTGGATAAAACCTTCCAAACGATTAGATTCATGAATTTTGTTTATGTAGTGGTGGCAGTTAGTTTACTCATGCAAACAACCAAAGAAAAAGACTTCTAATCAGTTTTAAGTAAAACATTTTCCATGTATCCCCCTTACAGGGTTTAGAAAAGCATTTAGTTTGAAAGTTTAAAAAGATGTAAGGCTATGAAGACTCACCTGGGTGTAGACTAATCTAAGTAATGCAAGTAGTGATTCGGGAACTAGACCGCCTTACTCACGTATCCTAGTGTGTTGTTGTTGGTTTTGTATGTATGTCAAGCTTTTAGTTACCATGTTTATATTTCTTAAGTTATTGTTTTTAGGTTTATTAATGTTTTAGATATAACATAACACCGTTCACACCATTGTAATTCAGAAGTATATGACTCCTAACACGAAGCTCCCTACGATTGTATTATGTAATCGACATAATACCGTTCGGGCCATCATAATTCAGAAGTTAATACTCCTCACACAAAGCTCCCAATTATTAAGTTATGATGTTATTAGGGTTTAATTATAATCATATCACCGTTCGGGCCATCATATCTCAGAAGTATATGCAATAATCATTCGAGGAGTCAGGGCACTTTAATTCGTAAACCCAACAAACTCGTCAAAAACGAAATATCCACATAGTACTCCTCGCATGAAGCTCCCTAGTATTGTGTTATGTGTAACACCCCCAATTCATGGATGCAGCGGAATTCAAACTGGGTGTTACTCGACGGCACAATAGTCACAATAATAGAAAACGAACTCCAATTGAGTCGTTTTAAAAGATGTATCATTCAAATTATATAAATATCAGAGATTTCAAAATGAGGTCCCAATTGGTTCCATGTTTACAATGTATAATAAATGAGTTTTGAATGATAATAAAATTTATAGCCCTCTTGAGTATCTGTGTCCTTCCGTGCCATCCTTGATCGTCATGAACCTGAAATACATGCTTGAGAGGTCAACACAAAGGTTGAGTGATATTCATAGAGTTTGTTAAATCGATTGAACACAATATGTTGGTAGTGTGAGTTATAGGCTCACACCAATGTTTGGAAAACAAAACAGGTAGGCTACGTTATTATACGCCCGTAACATGTATTATACACTAAGCTTATGACACCATAACGTTAACGTGTACCAATATCGATCGGCAGATTTATCCCGGTAGGTACTTTGCTAACATACCTAAATCTCAAATATTATTGCATTTGTTTGAACTTAGTCAATACAAATGGGATTCGTCAATCCCAATAGGCCTATTAATAATATTCGCGCTCACTATTGCTAGTGATTAAATGGTTCATAATAAAGGATCTCGGTTTAGCAAGGATGGTACTTAGTGATAATAAAACAATCAGGTAAGCATACAATTTAAAAACATTGTGCTCGGTTATAAATAGCATGTATTCCCCCCAAGGGTTTGTAAAACAATTAAGTAATCGAAAGTGGGGCTATGAACTCACCTTAAGTAAGATAGCAAGTAATGAATGTAACGGTTGAATCGTGAAGGTTCTATGAGCAACCTATAATAGAATGTCGCGACTTAGGATTGGAGTAAAGAATATGAAGTAGTGCCTATATATATATCTTGCATTTAGTCCATGATGTGGTATGATGTATATTGTAAGTCTTTGAAAGTAATGATTCATGAAACATGTATGTTTTGTATATCGTTTACTACCGTTCGGGCTGACATAATTCAGAAGTCATGTTAGTAAGCGTTCGAGGAGCCAGGACACTTTAACTCGTAAATCCACAACTCATCTCGACGGCTTACATAATGAACTCCTCACATGAGGCTCCCTACTATTGTAGTAGTTGATGAAATATATAGATATAAGTTTTGATCCGAAAGGTTACATGTCCGATATTTGTATAAACTTAGGAAAGTTTATTTGTACATGAAGATTGTTATTAGGGGTAGTTTCATAAATCTTGAATGACCATTTTCTCTTGGTAATATCTCATGGTTCCCTTTTAAGTGAAGTAGATCCAAATTGCTTGTTCAAGTTCTCGTCAACTCTTTGTTTCATGTTTACGCCTATGAAAGTTGGTATGGTCATTTCGTCATGGCCTAGCCATGACCCTTGGTCCTTGTTTCAAGGTCATGAGACACAACCTTGGCTCTAGCCATGGTTGTGGTCTTGATTATAGGTCATAAGACCTCTTGTTCCTTTCAAAGTATAACCATAATCTTGTGACTTTCGCCTAAAAATGGGCTGTTTAGAATTTGAAGAATTTTATCACACGGAAAGTGTTTTTAGGTCTCGAGCTTCTTTCTTCCTAAATGAAAACGGCGTTCCGGACAACTTTCGTGTTTTAACTTTTTGATGAATCGGACCAGAAGTGGGACTTTCAAAACCCAAATTTGATCAGAATGGTATTTGGCAGTTTGCCGCAAAGTTTTGGTAACTTCAAATGGGCGTAACTTTTGACTCGTATACTCGTTTTGGGTGGTTCAAGTTGCTACGGTTTCCTTGTTAAGTCCTCTACTGTAATATGTAATGATCAAATATCATATTTTTACCATTTTGATCAGGTCTTACCAAGAAAGTCACTAGTTTACTTGTTTTAGTAACTTGTGGTAACAATCAATAACAATAACTTGTTTTAATCATTTTTATACATCATGGACAAAACTACAAGACATAATATAGCAAGAATAACATGTAAATAACATGAACATGATTATTTAACAAGAATCAAGTTAGGGTTTGGCTCACAACTTTTGGCTTTCAAAGATGAAAGGAAGTTAACATGTAAGGATAGGACTTTGATAGACTTGCTTCAACCCACTTCACTTCATGCAATCTTTCTACGCTTGTAATCTTGAAAGAGAGATGATGAAAATTGAGGTGACTTGAGTGGATTCAAACTCAAGAGAAATCACCAAAGTTTCTAAGGATTTGAAGTAGTTTTGATGAATCAAAACTAAACTAGGGTTTATGTATGGATATTGCACTTGATTTCTTGGATGGAACTTGAAGTAAACTAGTAAAATGAAGTGTGTTGTGTGTGTGGGTCGTTCATATGGTCAAGGAGTGGGAGGAGAGGCATTTATATGCAAATGAGGAGGTTACATTGTTGACTAGTCAACACTTGGAGGCCAAGTTGAACACATGTTCACATCTTAAGGCTCCTAGCATGAGATCAAGACACACAAGGCTGAATTCCCCCCCCCCCTAGGTCAGTTCCTAAACTTGGGGGACAAGGTGTGGACTTTGCTTGGTATTATCCTAAGTATTAGGAAGAGTTTTGACTCCGGGAAATGACAACCGTAAATGATTAGGCCTCAAAACGTAAAACCGGGTGTCGTAAAATTATGGAACTTTAAAGTATTGTTAGACATGTCCATATGTCCCATAATAAAATATAAAATAAGTGGTAGGTTCCATTTGGGTGGTAAAACCCTGCTAAAAACTGGAAACACGGGTCTAAAACGCGTAATACGTAAAACGTACGAATATTGCGTAAAATTGAGAAAAGTAAAATGTTACTTTTCTAATGTGATAAAAATGATTTAAAATGACTTATAATGTCTAGACTGGGCTCAGTCTAGTGTCGGTTGGTATTAAATGTCTTTTAGACATCAAACCGTAAGCCTAAAAATCAAGGAATGACTTATAACATCAAGGGATGATTTTTGGTCAATGGAGGAGGGAAAAATATGTTGACTTTTTTTCTAATAAGTTGAAAACTCAAATAGTCTTAGAAACGCGTTTTGTGGTCTCACGGTTAATCGCCCATACGGTTAAGCGTGCTCATGCGAGAATAGTACAGGCTTGGGTGACCTGCTGGGAAGTTTTTGGTCATGTTTTTCTCAGTCACGATTAATTCTCAAATAAATCATGAGTGTGTCAAACATTTTTTTGATGCGGGGTCACTTAACGCGGTCGAGTTTCGTTGTACGTAGAATTTCTGAATGACGTTTTACCCTAAAACGTGTAATTCCTTAATAACTTTCACGAAAATGAGCTTATGAATGTCAAACTTTTAATTTGTCATGGAAATGATTTATCACTCGAGAATATCAAATAAAAATCAACCTTCGGGAAAGTTTCGGGAAAAATGAATAGTAAAAGTGAATAGTGAAATTTTCCGGGAATGGTAATTATCCTGAAAAATGTGAATTGTTACAGTCTCTACCCCTTACGGGGAACTTCGTCCCGAAGTTCTTTGTGTGTCATATGTTGGAGTGGTGTCGATAAAGATGTGTGGTTACTTATGAGGACCAAAGTCTGGAATTACTAGTGATGTAGTTTGATTTGTCTCAGAATATGGTGTGTCAATAGAGATTGATAACATGGTTGAATATCAGTAGAGATCCATATAATAGTCGAATATCAAAGAAAATTGATATAGCAGTCGATTATTAATAGAAATGGATATAGTAGTTGTACAGAAATTGATATAGTTAAATATCAAAATGGAAATTGATATAGTTGTCAAGTATCAATAGCAATTGATATAAGAATCGAATCATGGAATAAGCGTTGAACATGTGGTTGGTCCAAGTCCTGTTTGAATTGTACGGCTGCCCATGCATATGGCTACATGGCTTTGCAATGAGTTTGGTACGACTGCGCATGCATATGGTTACATGGCCTCGCAATGAGTTTGTTTGTTATTGCACTATCATTATGAAAACCAAAATGTAAACCTCGTACTAATGGAAATTGGGATAGTCGTTGCAATCATAGCCTAGTAGGTAATCTGTTGTTGTATCTAGTGTTTATGTCATGGTTTGAAGCGATGTCGGTGAAAAGATAGGATTTCTTGTGGCGAATAAAATGTAGGTATCATGCCATACCCGAGCAATGTAATGTAGGTATCAAGCCATACCCGAGCAATGTAATGTAGGTATCAAGCCATACCCGAGCAATGTAATGTAGGTATCATGCCATACCCGAGCAATGTAATGTAGGTTGACTTCATACTTATGTTATTTTGGATATAATTAAGCCCACTTGTTTATAGTTCTTTATTTACATAGAGAGGCATCCCAAACAATGTAACTAAAGGAATATAAACGTATGGTTCGATGATTTATAATTTCTTTATTTAAATGAAAAGGCATCCCAATCCATTCAAATAAGGACATTATAAATCATCCTACTCAAGAATTCCCGACACAACATTCATACTTAGCCGATGAGTTACAAGGTAGTGTATTACGAGATGATACTGGTGTTCCAAAAGTACAAGATGAATATTCAATCTTGTAAAGCTGATGAGGGTACTTGTGGTGTAACTAAGGATGATTTGAGCTTTAAAAGTGCATCAAGATCTGTTAACGAGCTTGTGGTTCCAACGGTTGTGAAGATAATGTTATGATATGTTGATGAACAAAAGTGTGTAGTGTATGCTTAACATTAATACTCTTAGGTATAGATGTTGAGTTTGCTTTAAAAATCTTAAGAGATTTTAAAAGTTTATGATGGAATGGTATCCTTAGGACCTAAACAGGATAGTACTTCTACAGGATGAAGAGAATAATTGATAACTATCCCAAGATAGTAGTTCGGATTATCTCATAAATGAAAAATTTCAAGAATGAATTTAGATCATACAACTAAGGTGTTAAGATTTCGCTGAGTGGTAAGACACTATCGTGTCTCTAGATTGTTTTAATGTATTCTGGTGGTTTATCGTGTTCATGTAGGAAATCAATCTAAACATAACCCTAGTACAACTATTCTCAGTATTTGAAAATTTTAAGTCGAATATAGTTAGTCAGACTATATTCCACTGTCCCTAGGTTAAATATAGGTGACTAGTCTATATTTAGCCAAGGTTCGATAAAATTTCCAAATACCTAAATTAGGTATACTTTTGATATGTCCGTTGCTTTCGGGAAACTGTCCACTAAACAAAGGTGATGTCAAACCTTTAAGTTGCAAGTCCCGTCCATACAAGACTTGTAACGTATGTTTTCATATTCCATTGCATAGAAGGTAGTAAGGGTAGATACGTATGGAAAGGAAGTTTTAAGTAGTTCTAAAATAGAACATACTTGGCCAGGATCACGAACTTTTAATAATGAAGGTTTCATAAGAAAACTTTGATGAATGTAGAGAAAGTTCAGCTTTTGTCGATGATGGATTAGTTTGTCCTTTAGAAATCTCATATTTCTTGTTTTGAAATCGATAGATTGTGACGGGTTTTTGATATCATAAGAAATGATATTAATGATGTGATGGAATAATTCTAGAGACCATTTGCACAAAACACAATGTCTCGGAAGTAGGTTAGACCATTGTGCAATTCACAATGTCTGGGAAGTAGGTTAGGCCATTGTGTGACTCAAAACATTTGAGAAATGATTAAGACCATTGTATCATACAATGTCTTGGAAGATGAATGAGACCATTGTATCTCACAATGTCTTGAAAAGTGAATGAGACCATTGTATCTCACAATGTCTTGAAAAATGGATGAGACCATTGTATCTCACAATGTCTTGGAAAATGAATGAGACCATTGTATCTCACAATGTCTTGGAAAATGAATGAGACCATTGTATCTCACAATGTCTTGAAAAGTGAATGAGACCATTGTATCTCACAATGTCTTGAAAAATGTAATGTTGGAGTAGGAACATGATTGGGAGAGTGTGGCTGTGCCGAAATGCCTTAGAATAGGCATACACAGATATGTTTAGTCCATTGTTTAGATAAGTGATTGAAAATAAACCGAGTTTATATATCAATATACTAATATGTTCATGTAGCATAAAATGCCTAGTGTGTATATATCAATATACTTATATGTGTTCATGTAGCATAAAATGCCTAGTGTGTATATATCAATATACTTATATGTGTTCATGTAGCATAAAATGCTTAGTGTGTATATATCAATATACTTATATGTGTTCATGTAGCATAAAATGCTTACGGGGAAATGCTCAATTATGTTAAGGGTACATATATGAATATGCAATTATGTTTGTGTAGCACAAAAATGTCTACGGGGAAATGCTCAAAATGGGTATATATGAATATACAAATATGTTTGTGTATCATAACATGCTTACTAAGTCCATAATCGTCTGGAGGATGGAAGACACGGAGAGCGGAAGGATATAAAATGTTTTTGCTTGTACCTGTGGTTATAGTTTAGGTCTCAATTAGACCCGTTTCTCTATAACCCTGGCTCTGGTACCAATCTGTAACACCCCCAATTCATGGATGCAGCGGAATTCAAACTGGGTGTTACTCGACGGCACAATAGTCACAATAATAGAAAACGAACTCCAATTGAGTCGTTTTAAAAGATGTATCATTCAAATTATATAAATATCAGAGATTTCAAAATGAGGTCCCAATTGGTTCCATGTTTACAATGTATAATAAATGAGTTTTGAATGATAATAAAATTTATAGCCCTCTTGAGTATCTGTGTCCTTCCGTGCCATCCTTGATCGTCATGAACCTGAAATACATGCTTGAGAGGTCAACACAAAGGTTGAGTGATATTCATAGAGTTTGTTAAATCGATTGAACACAATATGTTGGTAGTGTGAGTTATAGGCTCACACCAATGTTTGGAAAACAAAACAGGTAGGCTACGTTATTATACGCCCGTAACATGTATTATACACTAAGCTTATGACACCATAACGTTAACGTGTACCAATATCGATCGGCAGATTTATCCCGGTAGGTACTTTGCTAACATACCTAAATCTCAAATATTATTGCATTTGTTTGAACTTAGTCAATACAAATGGGATTCGTCAATCCCAATAGGCCTATTAATAATATTCGCGCTCACTATTGCTAGTGATTAAATGGTTCATAATAAAGGATCTCGGTTTAGCAAGGATGGTACTTAGTGATAATAAAACAATCAGGTAAGCATACAATTTAAAAACATTGTGCTCGGTTATAAATAGCATGTATTCCCCCCAAGGGTTTGTAAAACAATTAAGTAATCGAAAGTGGGGCTATGAACTCACCTTAAGTAAGATAGCAAGTAATGAATGTAACGGTTGAATCGTGAAGGTTCTATGAGCAACCTATAATAGAATGTCGCGACTTAGGATTGGAGTAAAGAATATGAAGTAGTGCCTATATATATATCTTGCATTTAGTCCATGATGTGGTATGATGTATATTGTAAGTCTTTGAAAGTAATGATTCATGAAACATGTATGTTTTGTATATCGTTTACTACCGTTCGGGCTGACATAATTCAGAAGTCATGTTAGTAAGCGTTCGAGGAGCCAGGACACTTTAACTCGTAAATCCACAACTCATCTCGACGGCTTACATAATGAACTCCTCACATGAGGCTCCCTACTATTGTAGTAGTTGATGAAATATATAGATATAAGTTTTGATCCGAAAGGTTACATGTCCGATATTTGTATAAACATAGGAAAGTTTATTTGTACATGAAGATTGTTATTAGGGGTAGTTTCATAAGTCTTGAATGACCATTTTCTCTTGGTAATATCTCATGGTTCCCTTTTAAGTGAAGTAGATCCAAATTGCTTGTTCAAGTTCTCGTCAACTCTTTGTTTCATGTTTACGCCTATGAAAGTTGGTATGGTCATTTCGTCATGGCCTAGCCATGACCCTTGGTCCTTGTTTCAAGGTCATGAGACACAACCTTGGCTCTAGCCATGGTTGTGGTCTTGATTATAGGTCATAAGACCTCTTGTTCCTTTCAAAGTATAACCATAATCTTGTGACTTTCGCCTAAAAATGGGCTGTTTAGAATTTGAAGAATTTTATCACTCGGAAAGTGTTTTTAGGTCTCGAGCTTCTTTGTTCCTGAACGAAAACGGCGTTCCGGACAACTTTCGTGTTTTAACTTTTTGATGAATCGGACCAGAAGTGGGACTTTCAAAACCCAAATTTGATCAGAATGGTATTTGGCAGTTTGCCGCAAAGTTTTGGTAACTTCAAATGGGCGTAACTTTTGACTCGTATACTCGTTTTGGGTGGTTCAAGTTGCTACGGTTTCCTTGTTAAGTCCTCTACTGTAATATGTAATGATCAAATATCATATTTTTACCATTTTGATCAGGTCTTACCAAGAAAGTCACTAGTTTACTTGTTTTAGTAACTTGTTGTAACAATCAATAACAATAACTTGTTTTAATCATTTTTATACATCATGGACATAACTACAAGACATAATATAGCAAGAATAGCATGTAAATAACATGAACATGATTATTTAACAAGAATCAAGTTAGGGTTTGGCTCACAACTTTTGGCTTTCAAAGATGAAAGGAAGTTAACATGTAAGGATAGGACTTTGATAGACTTGCTTCAACCCACTTCACTTCATGCAATCTTTCTACGCTTGTAATCTTGAAAGAGAGATGATGAAAATTGAGGTGACTTGAGTGGATTCAAACTCAAGAGAAATCACCAAAGTTTCTAAGGATTTGAAGTAGTTTTGATGAATCAAAACTAAACTAGGGTTTATGTATGGATATTGCACTTGATTTCTTGGATGGAACTTGAAGTAAACTAGTAAAATGAAGTGTGTTGTGTGTGTGGGTCGTTCATATGGTCAAGGAGTGGGAGGAGAGGCATTTATATGCAAATGAGGAGGTTACATTGTTGACTAGTCAACACTTGGAGGCCAAGTTGAACACATGTTCACATCTTAAGGCTCCTAGCATGAGATCAAGACACACAAGGCTGAATTCCCCCCCCCCCCCCCTAGGTCAGTTCCTAAACTTGGGGGACAAGGTGTGGACTTTGCTTGGTATTATCCTAAGTATTAGGAAGAGTTTTGACTCCGGGAAATGACAACCGTAAATGATTAGGCCTCAAAACGTAAAACCGGGTGTCGTAAAATTATGGAACTTTAAAGTATTGTTAGACATGTCCATATGTCCCATAATAAAATATAAAATAAGTGGTAGGTTCCATTTGGGTGGTAAAACCCTGCTAAAAACTGGAAACACGGGTCTAAAACGCGTAATACGTAAAACGTACGAATATTGCGTAAAATTGAGAAAAGTAAAATGTTACTTTTCTAATGTGATAAAAATGATTTAAAATGACTTATAATGTCTAGACTGGGCTCAGTCTAGTGTCGGTTGGTATTAAATGTCTTTTAGACATCAAACCGTAAGCCTAAAAATCAAGGAATGACTTATAACATCAAGGGATGATTTTTGGTCAATGGAGGAGGGAAAAATATGTTGACTTTTTTTCTAATAAGTTGAAAACTCAAATAGTCTTAGAAACGCGTTTTGTGGTCTCACGGTTAATCGCCCATACGGTTAAGCGTGCTCATGCGAGAATAGTACAGGCTTGGGTGACCTGCTGGGAAGTTTTTGGTCATGTTTTTCTCAGTCACGATTAATTCTCAAATAAATCATGAGTGTGTCAAACATTTTTTTGATGCGGGGTCACTTAACGCGGTCGAGTTTCGTTGTACGTAGAATTTCTGAATGACGTTTTACCCTAAAACGTGTAATTCCTTAATAACTTTCACGAAAATGAGCTTATGAATGTCAAACTTTTAATTTGTCATGGAAATGATTTATCACTCGAGAATATCAAATAAAAATCAACCTTCGGGAAAGTTTCGGGAAAAATGAATAGTAAAAGTGAATAGTGAAATTTTCCGGGAATGGTAATTATCCTGAAAAATGTGAATTGTTACATTATGCTTCTAACTTTATTTAGGTTTTATATGATATTTTCACTTTTTACCCTTATAGTTTATATATTTACATTTTCTATCCTAAGTTTTATATTACTTATATTACTTATACTAATAAATATCTATATTAGACACAACTAGTCCCTAGACTTCTATATTAACCTAAGACTCCTAAGTTTTCTATATTTACCATTTTAGACCTTTAACTTCATACTATTTACGTTTTCAGTCCTTTTTGTTTATATTTATGTTATTATCTATCCTAGGGTTTTAATATTATGCTAAACTAATCCTTACTACTTATAACTTCTAGGAAAGGTCAAAAACAGTCCCTAGACTTTATAATTTCATGAATTTATTATATATATCCCTATGGATGTAAACTATTGCAAAACTAGTCCTAATATGCATGTAACTTGTATTTTATCTAGTATTTAAGTTTTCTAGCCTATGTTTCACTTAATTTAAGTTATTTAAGTTATATTAAACTTGTGTATTACCTAATTTAACTACTTATAGCATGCATGCAAGTATATGACTCGATCTAGGGTTTTAAAACGTAAACTAGCAAGTAGAATGGTTCTAGGCTCATGCAAGGTTATCTAAGCTATCTAAGGCATCCTAAATCTAATGAATAATCCTAAGACTTAAAGGGTTTATACTAAGTGTGGTTAACCTATTGGTAAGTTTTGGGAAGGTTTGACCTAGTTTTAAAACCTAAATGACCTAAGTGGGTTTAGTGAGAGACTAGGGTTTATCCTATGGTTTTGTGCCTAAGTTAGTATCCTAAGGGCATCTAATAACTATTCCTAAGTTCCTAATGGTTTATACTAAGTGGTAGTGACCTATGGGGAAGTTTTGGATGGGTTTATACCTAATTCTAGTTATCTATGACCTAGTTACGGTTTAGAGCTTAGGGGGTTTATATCTAAGTTCTAAAGGTTCTATTCTATAACCTAATAGTCCTAATATATCCTAATATACCTAAAGATACTCTTACTTAAGCTTTGAACACATTCTTACTAGTTTAACTAAGCATATAGGTTCGGATAAGCACATAATCCTACTTAAGTTTTAGTTTAGGGTTTATTAAGGTTTTATGTTATGTTTAGTGTTTTAGATTGGTGTATTACTTATTATGGTGTTGTTATGAGTTTATGCTTGACATACTTGGGGTTTATAGGATGTGAGTGTTGAGTTATTTAGCTTCTGTAGATACGTGAGCAGGTCTAGTGAGTCATGCAAGTAATTATGTATATAAAAAGCAAAAATTTTCCCGTGAAATACCTACTATAGGTATTTGTAATAGGAATGATAATAATGGATGTTTGTGGGTTGTTATAGTCTTATCCCTTAGAGAAAATCTCGTCCCGAGATTTTGACGATTATAGGAGTAGGGGAGAGAATAAGTCGAGAAAGTTGAGAGAAGAAGAGGATTATTGAGGAAAATGATGTGAAAAGGAAGAAGATTTTGCACAAGCGGAGTAAGAATTGCTTGTACAGATACCAGACACTTAGGTTTTTATATTTCATTATTTGCAAATAAAGGCGTCCCAATATTTGACAAGAGTGTATAAACTCTTAACCTATTTGACTTATAACTTTCTCATTAAAATGTAGGAACATCCTAGTTCATTTTAAGAGGATAGTCATTATAAATCATCCTTAAGTAGTATCGGTGGAAAATGAAGAGAGTTTTACCATATTTAAGGATATATGGTAACGAAATTTTTAGAAACATGTTTCAACTGATAGTTGCCATATCAGAGAAGACAAGTTCTAGAAGCGGTAGAGGAATATTCTAATCAAATAGAGACAATTTCTAGTCATGACAGAGACAAGTTCTAGTCATGATAGAGACTAGTTCAAGTCATGATAGAGACAAGTTCTAGTGATCATAGAGACTAGTTCAAGTCATGATAGAGACTAGTTCTAGTCATGGTAGGGACAAGTTATAATATTCTCCGGTTTAGCAACTTGTCACATGGTAGATTCCTATGTTAAGACTAGAATGACGGACATAGAATATCTCATTTTTTACAATTTCTTGCAAAGCGAGATTTAATATCGTAGTCGAAGATAATGAGGATTACAGTTCGATGTAGATATTCTTACAAGTTCTAACTAATAGAAACTTGCGTTATGACGAGAAATACAAGTTCTAACTAATAGAGCATTTCAGGATGAGGTAGGGAGAGAATATAAAGAGAAGAAAATAGAGTGTGAAATGACGGAGAATTAAAAATGAAGGGAAATGGAGTGAAGGATTTATGGGAGTGGAGTGGAGTGAGAAGGGAAAAAGGATGAATGGGTAAAGTAGGGGAAATGGAAAAGGAAAAAGAAATTTGGAGTGTGTTGAGTGGGGAAAAGTGGGGAAAATGGAAAAGTATGGTTTTAATTTGTGGAGTGGTGAAAAAGGCGGGAAAATGGGGTTTTAAATGGAAGAGTAGGAAGAAGTGAGAGGAAAAGATTTAAACGCTAGAAGGAGAGAAATGAAAAAAAGAAAAGATGAGATTAAACGGAAGAGTAAGAGTACAGGATACCTGAAGGAGAATATCCTATCGGAGTTTTAGATTTACTAGATATCTTTCCCAGAGTTTTGTTTTCCCCCTAAGCTTCTTCTAACTAATCCTAATTTCTAAGGGGGAGGTGTTTGGTTCCATTGAGGTAGAGGGTTCTAAAGAGGGATTAGGTTTAAGTGTTTTCTTTCCTAAGGGTTGACTAGGTATATCCTTATTTTTAGGTGTTATTTCAGGTTTTCTCTTTTGTTTTAGGTTGTCTATTATGACCATTATTACTGTTATTATGAGTATCACTATTCCTAGGGATTTGAAACCAGCTAAGGCACTATCCATAGTGTCTCCTAAGTGAAATTTCCTAATGGGTATTCTAAAAATTGTCAAATCCTAAGGTATAATCTAAAATCCTCAAGTGTATAAGTATGGTTATCCTAAGGGCTAGGTATGGGTAATCTATAACCTAAATCTACTTATTCCTATGGGGTAAGTGTGTCTATCCTAAACTATGGTTCTAAAGGCTTAGGGTGAGGGTTGTCTAATCCTAGGTTTTTCCTATTTTGTATTCTAATCCTAAAGTCTTATCCTAGGTCTATTGGGGTAGGGGTTTTTGGTTTCTAATCCTAATGGTATAAGGTTTTCTAATCCAAAGGTGTTTTAATCCTAATGGTTTAAGTCCTAATGGTCTAAATCCTAATGGTCTATCTAACCTCAAGTATGGAAATTCTAACTAAGGTTTTGGGGTTTACTAAAGGGGATTGGAGAAAACTAGCTCGGGTATCATAGTAATCTAAGAGTAGGAATATGCTTATATATGAGGATCATATATTTTTATATGGAATAGTTAGGGGTAGATCTCTAACTAGAACGAAGATAGCTTAGGAAAGCCATGGAAAGAAGTGAAGGTTTAGAGATCAGAGGAGAAAGAATTCAGATCTCTATGGTGAAGAATGAGGATTCCCACCATCGGTAAGGGGAAAAAGAGTTGAAAAGGGTTAGAATAAGAGAAATTTAAAACAGTTTAGAGATTCTATTTACCTAAGACATCGGGGTAGGTTAAGGGTAAGGGTTGAGGGTAAGGGTTAAGGGTTAAGGGTAAGGGTTATGGGTTAAGGGTAAGGGTTAAGGGTT
This sequence comes from Artemisia argyi, assembly GCA_030686995.1. Lineage (NCBI taxonomy): Eukaryota > Viridiplantae > Streptophyta > Magnoliopsida > Asterales > Asteraceae > Artemisia > Artemisia argyi. The sequence goes on from JARVZY010002239.1 coordinate 88,834, forward strand.
TTTCCTAAGGGTTTTCTAAGGTGAAGGGTAATCCTAAGTCTAGTTATTCTAGTCTATCCTAAAGTCAAATCTAGGGGTATAGGTGGGGATAGGGTGTTTAGGTATCTATGGTTCTATCGGGAGAAAGAAACCATGGGGTTCTGTTTTATGGGTATGGAAAAGTGGATGTATAATAGGGTTTAGGGGAGGTAGGGGTGATGTCTTAGCATAGAAATCTCTTATGTGTTTTAAATTAGGGTTATCTAGGCTATTCCTAGAGTCCTCTAAGTTATAGGGTTTAGGGGAGTAATCTAGTACATTCGGAGAGGAAAGATCATTCTCCGGATGTGGACTAGATGAGATAAGGGTAGAGTAGAGGGGAGTAGACATAACTATATAATATAGAAAATACTGTCAATCATTTAGCAGTTAAGCAGGCAATAATTATACTTACCTTAGCACATATGGTTATGGAGGATGGCAGAGGTACTGAAGACTTCCTCGGGTTTAGGAAAAATTGTTGTAATTTAGGTTTTGACCTTGTTCTCTACAACTGAAGCTCTGATACTAATCTGTAACACCCCCATTTTTCACAGATCGCAGCGGATAAAGTGTTTGGGGTATTACTTCATAGAATCACAGATACAGTAATAGAAAACGACTCGAAAAGAGACGTTTTGAACAATTAGTTATCATTCATAATTATCAGAGTTTTAGTTATAAAAGACATACTTTTATTTTGTTGAGGTCCCAAAAATCCAAGAGTTAGGTTGGTGGTGTTTGAATGATAACCATGAGAAGTCCTCCGAGTTTAGTACCTCCTTCCGCCATAGGTCCATAGAAGTAATAAACCTAGAATACATGCTTAAAAAGTCAACACTAGGTGTTGAGTGAGAATCATAGGTTTGGGGGTTAGTGAATACAAGTTCCCTGGGTTCAGTTGTTACACCCATCTGGGAAAATGCAAGTTTTTGTAATAATTGTGATGCATGCACAATTATCAGGAGTTTAGTAGGTTGCACTAAGCTCATAAATCACACCATAACGATCCGGGTCATGTGGGCTGCAGACCCAACATGAGGGGATAGAAGGAGAACTTGCCAAATTTATACCTTGAGTGGATTCAAATATAGTACTTATTGGTACCACCTAGTGAGTTGTTAATACCAATGGGAGTTGTCAAACTCCAATAGATCTATAACCTATATTCGCGTTCGATTGGATAAAACCTTCCAAACAATTAGATTCATGAATTTTGTTTTTGTAGTGGTGGCAGTTAGTTTACTCGTGTAAACAACCAAAGAATCAGACTTGTATTCGGTTTTAAAAAAAGCATTTTGCATGTATCCCCCTTACAGAGTTTATAAAAGCATTTAGTTTGAAAGTTTAAAAAGATGTGAAGCTATGAAGACTCACCTGGGTGTAGAGTAATCTAAGTAATGCAAATAGTGACTCGGGAACTAGACTGCCTTACTCACGTATCCTAGTGTGTTGTTGTTGGTTTTGTATGTATGTCAAGCTTTTAGTTACCTTGTTTATGTTTCTTAAGTTATTGTTTTTAGGTTTATTAATGTTTTAGATATAACATAACACCGTTCAGGCCATTGTAATTCAGAAGTATATGACTCCTCACATGAAGCTCCCTACTATTGTATTATGTTATCGACATAATACCATTCAGGCCAACATAATTCAGAAGTTAATACTCCTCACACAAAGCTCCCTATTATTGAGTTATGTTGTTATTAGGGTTTAGTTATAATCATATCACCGTTCGGGCCATCATATCTCAGAAGTATATGCAATAATAGTTCGAGGAGTCAGGGCACTTTAATTCGTAAACCCAACAAACTCATCAAAAACGAAATATCCACATAGTACTCCTCGCATGAAGCTCCCTAGTATTGTGTTATGCTTCTAACTTTATGTAGGTTTTATATGATATTTTCACTTTTTACCCTTATAGTTTATATATTTACGTTTTCTATCCTAAGTTTTATATTACTTACACTAATAACTATCTATATTAGACACAACTAGTCCCTAGACTTCTATATTAACCTAAGACTCCTATGTTTTCTATATTTAATATTTTAGACCTTTAACTTTATACTATTTACGTTTTTAGTCCTTTTAGTTTATATTTATGTTATTATCTATCCTAGGGTTTTAATATTATGCTAAACTAATCGTTACTACTTATAACTTCTAGGAAAGGTCAAAATCAGTCCCTAGACTTTATTATTTCAGGAATTTACGATATATATCCCTATGCATGTAAACTATTGCAAAACTAGTCTTAATATGCATGTAACTTGTATTTTATCTAGTATTTAAGTTTTCTAGCCTATGTTTTACTTATTTTAAGTTATTTAAGTTATATTTAACTTGTGTATGACCTAATTTAACTACTTATAGCATGCATGCAAATATATGACTCGATCTAGGGTTTTAAAACGTAAACTAGCAAGTAGAATGGTTCTAGGCTCATGTAAGGTTATCTAAGCTATCTAAGGCTTCCTAAATCTATCCTAAGACTATATTAAAGCTATAATAACTAAAAGTAAAACTTACTTAGCTAGGGGGTTTACGTGGGTTAGAACTAAGTTTAGGGTTTTCTAGGGTTTCCTACACCTCGTACAACTTCAAACCACAACAAAATTCGACCAAGGCCTAGTTGCTCATTCTTAACAGCTCCTAAGGGCTTAGTACTACAGAAATATAATGTAGAGAGGAGGGGGAGAGGTGTGGTGAAGAAATGAGAGGGGAGGGGATATTTATAGGTCGTGATAGGGCGGTTTGGGCAAAACGGGTTCATAGGTGTTGTGCATGGGGAAGGCTGAGCAAGCAGAGCTAGGGGGTTATGGCAGGTCTAGTGGTGACAAGGAGGAGCTAGGGTGGTAGCTAGGGTGCTGGGTAGGTCAGTTGTGGTGGAAATCAGTCGTGGGAGGCGGTTAAGGAAAAAGGGCGACAAGTTGCTTACAAGGAGGTGATGCACCTCCTTGCTTGGGTGCTTGGAGGTGCTTGTAAGCTACTTGGTAGGTTTAAGGGTGGTTTAGGGTGATTAGCGGTGGTTTAGTGGTGGATTAGGGAATGTTTAGGGTGGATTAGTGGTGATTAGTGGTGGATTAGCCAAATAGGTGATGCACCTACTTGTGTGTGTGCTTAGAGGTGTTAGGGTATGTGCTTGGGTATGACTAAGGTGTTAGAGTTGGCTAGGTTGAGGTGTTTAAAGTGCTTATGTTTAGGTTTTACTAAGTTTTAGTTAAGTTTAGACCTAGTTTCTACTTACTATGTGTTTAAGGTTTTACCTAGGGTTTAGTGCCTATTTTAAGTTCCTAAGTATATCTAATGACTAATCCTAAGACCTAAAGGGTTTATACTAAGTGTGGGTAACCTACTGGTAAGTTTTGGGAAGGTTTGACCTAGTTTTAAAACCTAAATGACCTAAGTGGGTTTAGTGAGAGACTAGGGTTTATCATATGGTTTTGTGCCTAGGTTAGTGTCCTAAGGGCATCTAATAACTATTCCTAAGTTCCTAAAGGCTTATACAAAGTGGTAGTGACCTATGGGGAAGTTTTGGGTGGGTTTATACCTAATTCTAGTTATCTATGACCTAGTTATGGTTTTGGGCTTAGGGGTTTATATCTAAGTTCTAAGGGTTCTATTCTATAACCTAATAGTCCTAATATATCCTAATATACCTAAAGATATTCTTACTTAAGCCTTGAACACATTCTTACTAGTTTAACTAAGCATATAGGTACAGATAAGCACATAATTCTACTTAAGTTTTAGTTTAGGGTTTATTAAGGTTTTGTGTTATGTTTAGGGTTTTAGATTGGTGTATTACTTATTATGGTGTTGTTATGAGTTTATGCTTGACATACCTGGGGTTTATAGGATGTGAGTGTTGAGTTATTTGGCTTGTGTAGATACGTGAGCAGGTCTAGTGAGTCATGCAAGTAAATTATGTATATAAAAAGCAAAAATTTACCTGTGAAATACCTATTATAGGTATTTGTAATGGGAATGATAGTAATTGTCACAACTCATAATTTCATGTCATTTTCCAAATTTCGACAATTTACTATTCATCAGTTACTATTCACCGATTACTATTCATCATTTTACTAGTAATCGTTTACAGAGTCAGTTTGATATTTTGAGAAACATTTGAAAATTTTACTATTCACAGAACACTATTCATTTCCGGAAGAAATTACACTATTCACGTGCATTGCTCATTTCATCGTAAATTTAGTTTACGGGTATTTAAATTCGCGTAACCGGATTGGTTCAGGTGCGAATTCATACATTATCATTAGGGACATTTCATGTGAACTAGAAATAGTCTACATATCATCATAATAGCATTTGCATACTATACCACTCGTAGAATATTCAAATTAATATTTTTGGTATATTTAACATTTTACGTATATTTATTTTTGAAGAAACGTTACGTACGATTAATAAATATAACTAACATATCCAAAAATCCCCACTATGGTTCCGATATATTTCTAAACTCATTACAACGTCATAAAAATTATAAAATTCATTTACCCGGTATTTTGGAAATTTATTAAATTTATAACGTAAGTTTAATATAATTACGACGGTTTTCGTGAAAACTAAACGATAATTATCCAAACACTCAATACTCGTACCCAATATATTTTCACAACTTTTATGACTTTGTTATGTCCCGATTAACTTCGTCATATTTTATTTTAAGTCGTCACGATTTATTTTTAGTTAACTCGATACCCGATAACACTGAACGGATACACAAAACAACTAACTAATACCAAGCTTCTCCGATACTCCTCCCTTCCCCCCCCCCCCCTTTTTACAAGTCTTCATATTGACCAAATAATTACAACTTTGCCCTAACTAGCTAAATATCTTCTAAGTAGCCAAGATCAATTTTTCAACCTCATTATCTCAAAAATAAAGCTAGCAACTCATTCTTCTTCCTCTCCTCTCAAACCCACCACCCAAAATTGATTCAAGACCAAAATCCATTGATTTTTCAGGATCAAGCTATTTTCTAGTTCATTTAGTGATCCTTGTTTGAGTTTTGAAATAAAAACTCAACGTTTCTTAGGTTTTACTCATCCAAGCTCCATAATCTTTCAAAGTAAGTTATCAAAACTCTTTTTCATAATTTCTTCAAGTTATCCTTATGATCATATGGTTTTCATACAAGATTTCATGCATATGCTAGCTTATACCACTCCATTTTATATATTTTTAACTTATAAACCTTAGAAATGTTTAATATGGATTTCCTTAGTAGATTTACTAGATTGATGATGTTTAAGAACCCATGACACCCTAAGAAGGTGTATGGTAGGAATAGACTAGATTTGTGGTGATTGGAAGTGATTTGGGTGGATTAGAAACTAGTTTGGAACATTAGAAATGGATTTAAAACATATATATATATACCTACCGTCCCAAATCGTCAAATCCAGAAAACTCAAGGATTTCCGGGTAACTTTGGGCTAGAGATTTAGAAAATACTTTCAAAAACGAAGCCGTGGGCGAAAGAACTGATTAAAACGAGTTTATAACGACGAAGATATGATTTTTGCAAGTTTAACGACGAAAACTATTTTCTGAAAATATTCATGCTGTTGAAAGATTTTCGATGGACAAATAGAGTCGTTAGACGTAACCTAGAGAAGCCGAGCAATCAAAAATATATTAGTATAGGTTAATACGAAACCGTGGATATAAAGAACGTAGAAAACGAGCTTATAACGAAAAAGATACAAGCGTTTGAACTTAGACGATTTTAATATCTTTGCTTCAGCAAAACACTTAGAAAATTTCAAATATTAACCATTTTGCCAAGTGACCATGTTGAGAGCCAATTTACTCATTGATAAACTCATTTCTGGAAAATTTACATCATTGACAAAAAGTTAGTTCAATCAGCCTAGTTTTCAAAACATCCAACAGTTTGTCAAAAGGATTTAAAACGAATAATTTATGATCTTCCAAACTTTCCCAAAAACTGCCCAGAATCTGCCAAAACAGCCCAAACACCTCACTTGACGGCTATTTTCCTTTATGATCGAGACCCGTATGGACAAACTTTAGTTCTATGACTTTTTAGATAAGGTGAAAATCTTCCTAAAACTACTGAGCTTCATTCCTAACTCTGAATATTCACTATTTCGCGACTTGTTTTGCGAGACCATTTTGTCACTAATAGAAATAATAATACTAAATCCTAGATTCTCTAGAAATACTACCAAAGTGCCAAATTCTTAACCATCGAAATACTTATGATTACAAGCTTATTTATACGACTATTAAACGTTATTTCAAGGTTTTCAAAGCAAGGAATTCAACACTGACATTTATATATACGATATATATATTACGACTAGTTTTATAAGTCTAGTTAGACTTATTTTTCCCAAGTTATGGAAAAACATATTACTTTGACAATAACAAGTATTTTCAAGTTATGAGTGGTATAGGTATCATGTGCATGTATATTCATTTCATCATTTCATGATCTAAAGTAGATCATTATCATTCATATTAGGTTGCGGCTAGTGTTCACGCCTTATTGTCCTGATCATTTTACCATCATTGTACCATCATATCAGGTGAGTTTTCATAGCCCCGTTTTCAATTCAATATTTTGATTTCAAATCCCACAGGGGAGAATACATTGCACCACTTATTTTTGTACATGCCAAAGTAGCTAAATTTTCATACATTGCTTAAGTTGCTATCATACCACATTAAGTCCCCTTTATATTATCATAGACCGTTAATTTGCCTTTAAGCGAGAGTGAGTGAATAGATCTATTGAGGGTGACTCCTTCATTCGTGTTTGGGTTGCTCCAACGGAATTACGAATGCATTTCATGTCTAACATTATTAGAGTGGCTGGTAACCACTCATTTGGGGCAAAATTCTTATTATGTCTAGCTTCGGGGTCATGAGCTTAAGAGCCAATGTAACTTCATTTTGACATCAAGTCACCTTACTTTCTACTTATGGCAATTGTACATACATTTTAACTTATAACTCTATGGAATTCACCAACTTTATGTTGACCGTTTTAGCGATGTATTTTCAGGTTATTAAGGTAGCTCATGTTGCATGCATTTGGACCTTCATGGAGTCGCGGAGTCGACGCGTCTGACTATATTTTCTGCACTTATGAACGTTTGATCTTGTTTGAACTTATTTCACCTAAATTGGCAACACCTTTTGGGACCTATGTTTTGTAAACTCTGAATGTTTTAATGATCAAACGACGTATTTTCCAAACGACACTTTAGGTCGTTCAATGTAACTGTAACTGTGATGCTATGGCAGTCACCCCCAGGTATTCCATTCCGCTGCCATTTAGGTATTTTGGGGGTGTGACAGATTGGCATCAGAGCTAAGGTTATAGCGAACTAGGATGTACCTTGGACCCTAGACTATAACCACATCATCATAGCATCTCATCATTTCATCATAAGTGCATATTTACTACATATGTTGTTTAATGCACACACTGTGCGAGTTATTTATACCCATATTCATATATAATTATATTGACCTGGTTCACAAGTGACATGTCTTCAGATACACAACCTGTCATCCTTTTACCAGATTCTAACATTGAAGATGCCTTGTCATCTTCCACTACCATTATACCACCAGTTTCACTCACACCACCATTAGCACCATTGATTCGTCATAGGAACAGAGTTTTCCTATCATTCAGCCCATACATAGAATGCCGTTTGGTAGAGTATTCAGACTAAATCTTAATGGACCTATTAGGATGCTTATTACAAGGAAGATAGTATGTTTTCTTTCCTTCACTAGTAGAGCACTCACTACTCAGGTACTACCACTACCATCAGCTACTTATTACACTATTAGTCGTCCCATATTGCGTACTTCAGTTTTACCTCTTAGATGTCGCGAGATAGCGCGAAAGAGGGTATTATTCCATTTACTATTATCACCATCACATCTCAGAGACCCTACACCCATATATGACGGGCCGCTTAAGAAGCAACCACTATTTGACATACCATTACCATCTACCACACGTTACACCACCTTATAGGTTTGAGGTTGGTGAGAGTTTGAGAGCCTCTACTGCTTGACAACCTACTACTCCTCCTCGTTAGACGTTGATCTCTAATTATTTGAGATTACCCACTAGTGTTTGGACGATACACTCTGAATAATACCACAAGCCTCACAGACACAATAAGAATTGCAACAAATCGCCCAAGGGTGGCATCTATCACAAGGACTCCATATTATCTTAGATATGATCGACTCATACCTCCATAACACAATAGACCAACAAGATGCTTTGAACGGTATTATACCATCATAATGGAACTCATCACAACTCTCCCTTCATTATCAAGTTTGATTACACAACATTCTAAGTCGATAATTACATCATTAGTCGCTCTAGCAACACTCCACTGACCAATGTGGTCACATTAGTATATTTGACATATAATTACAACTTTAGGAAGATGCGAGTAAGACAATAAGATTAATAAAGACGAAGGTGTCTTTACAATTAAATGGTCATGTTGACCAAGATAAAAGTAACTACCCTAGTTTTCGTGTTTCAGAGATAATAACAATTCAAGTAAGTCAAAGCCAAATAAATTTTTTGTACAAATAGAAAGACTTCTTGCAAACTTTACGAAGTACGACAAACTATTGATTTTCAATGGTTGGATTAAAAACTCATTTCTGTTTAAGCAACAATCTTCTTGAATTCCCTTTTTTCCAAAGACATATATATATATATATATATATATATATATATATATATATATATATATATATATATATATATATATATATATATATATATATGAGATATTGTTTTTATCAAAAATACAAAATATTTCGTAGTCACATCTTTTAGATAACTATATTCATTACAAACTTCAAATAAAGTCACTCCAAAATACATTTATGACCAAATTTCACAATGTTTCACTCAAATAAATGTTGTTAATTTTAGAAACTATATTTCCAAGAAGGAACACGCATAACCCATGAACGAATCTCGAAAGCAACCACTCTACGTACTTACTATTTGACCTTAGATGCGAAAGAAACCCCTCTACCAGAGATTACCAATATTGATACACCATGCCTTAACACCACTACTTCAAATTATGACTTTTTCGCTCATACCATATTATAAGACCCTCACGCTAGTATGAGCTCGTTAGATTAAAAGATCAAGGTACAATTACTCAACAAAATTTATATTCTTTTCGGAGATCGATATAGCTTGGTCACATTGGGACAAGACCTCATTTTCATGAAAGGACATTAAGAAGTTTCACCTGACCATAAGGCATTTAGCTTGCATTCACGGAAAATCAAACATCATTCGATGTGGTACCTACTTGACTCAGATCACCCGTACAACAATTTCCATTCTTTATACATTTTAGGCATGCCTAAAGGGATTAAGCATTTGAACCTGCGATCTTTACCTAGTATAAATTCTCAAATACTTCAAATCATTGGCACCAATTTCTGCCCTATATCCTTTGACACTTAGACTATCATCTTCAGTTGACTATAGATGCCTTAACGATACGTTCATCCTTTACGCTCTCAATATCACTACCATATTCTCGACCACTTCATAATCCTAAACCACTACCCTGTTATGAACTAAGATATTTACATTCTTTAAATAAGTGGATTTGTAGACTATTACCATTCCATAGGATTTACCCATGTATCCAATGCACCATTCAACGAATTTTGTTTCAAGCTATTTTACCACACTATGGGGAAATTGTTTTGCAGAATTTCTAAAGTAAGCTATTTTGTTACCATTCTATAAACTGATTTTCTGTCATTACACCAAGTATTTTTATTATTACGCGAAACAATTTTCATGTTACTTGAAAGGAAATATCAGGATACCATTTTTAATAACAATACGTTGAACACCATCTGAAACTTTTGAGAAAAGTAATACTATTTTGACTAAATCAAGCATCGCATCATTAGTCCTCAATTATACATAGCCTGATCACCTATGTATAATTCAGGAAGGATTATGCCATGAAGTAAATAATTATTATATTTTTTTAAAGTATTGCTAATAACAATCTTCATGTAAAAGCGTTTTAAACAAGTAAACTCTTTTATAAATGTCTCTTTCTGACAAACTTTCCCCTGAATACTTACCCCACCTGTCACTCACTTAGCCATTAAGTTGGACTTTCCATTGACTTCTTTAGGAGAGACTTTCCCTATCAAGTACTAGTAGGATTCCTCGATACAAGAAAAGCAATAAAAGGATTACGGAACTACTAACCTAGACTAGGAAACTTCAAAACTCAACAACAATCCTAAGATACCACGAGTCCATCAGAATCACCATCTCTGACCTAGTTGTCAAATTTTATTATTCAAAGGTACTAGCTAGACTGAGCTACAGGATCGAGTACAATGTGAAGGTACGTTAAGCATCACTATAGAAATAAACCAAGCACCTAATTGAGACTGTAAAGTATTTCATTTAAACATGGCCTCATCTAAACGTAAACTTCCCTGCAACGAGTTTTCACCAAGGAAAATTGATTTGAATTAAGGATATTGATATAGATTTCCCTAAAGCGTTGTGATCTCTAGATATTTTAGATAACCTCATTTTCATACCAAGAAAGGAATCAGACCCGAACATATATTCTGCCAACATGATGATAATTTCAACGATAAACCATATCAGGACTTAAGATAGTTTGAATACCTATGCTTGTAGTTTTGCCTAAATAGCACCAATAGGCATTATCCAATCTCAGGAACTAAACGTTATACATCTATGCATTTATGCGAACATTTCCTATCTTACCATTTTATCCTTATTAATATTTTCACTTTTGAATGAAGTTGATTTAAAAACTGTGTTTATACAAATCACATACCTGGTAGAAAATAATTTCTGAAATTCCTATTTTGAACAAGTACGACCCTTTTGGTCAATATTTAGCAAAACCATCGTACAATTGGAAGTATATAAACATCAAACTTTGGTAAACAATCCTATTTATAACATTTTTGAAAACAGTTTCCCATTTCATAACTACTAAATTTTGAATCATCAAGAAAGATATTACTTAGTAAATCATTTGCTTCATTTTCTAAATTCGTTTATACAGAAAAGGACTTCAACCAAAAACTCACAATCTCGAGACAAATTTCCAAAACTAATCACCATACTACATCGCTTATGCATTTAGGATTTTTGCAACTTGGCAACAAAGAACCTTGGAATATTTGATGAAGGAAATTAGGAAGGACACCATAAATTAAGTACAAACGTCAGTAATGGAGACCTAACCTAATAGGCATAGAAATACACATGTCTTAGCATCTGTTGGAACATAACACAAGGAATCCAAAATTGTTACCTATATTCTATCCCCTTCAGATAACGCCGAGTTCGAAAGACAGAACGTTTTGGAATTAGTCACAAGATTTATTGTACCCATTTCAATTGTTCCTGATAAAGGTAAACGAATCACCTCAGATCCCTATCTATAATTTTAAGATTTCCTCGAACTCCAACTAGATATAAACATCGCCTATCATCCTCAGACCGATGGTCGAAACGAGAGAACAATTCAAACATAGGAAGATATGCTCAGAGTATGAGTGATTGATTCTGGAAATGGTTGGACTAACCATTTGCCATAAATCAAATTCAGATGCAACCATAGTTATTGCGTGAGCGTAGAGACTACACCATTTGAAGCACTTTATGGTCGAAGTGCCAACATCCATTGACGAATCGAAATTGGAAAAGCCCAACTCACTAGTCCAGTAGGCATTCATGAAATAACCAAGAATTTCCTACAAGTCAAGAATCAGTTACAAGTTCAATAAGTGTAAACCATTACAACTTCAAGTTGGTAGCCAGATCATGTTAAAAGTTCTACCTAGGAAAGGCATGATACCATTCAGAAAAATCCGGGAAGTTAAACTCGATGTACACTGGACCATTTAATATTTCAGACAGAGTAGGCCTAGTGGCCGTCAGACTTGAGCCTTGTTAGAGAACAGAAGGTTATACAAACATGTTTCACAATTTTCAAATCCCAAGAAATGACTTACAGATTAGTCACTCATAATCCCATTTGGAAAGGAATCCAACCCAAGGACAAATGTAAACCTGGTAAGAGAACCAATAGAAATCATGGACTGTTAGGTTGAACGGTTGAAGCAGAGTCGAATTCCTATCGTGAAAGTTGGCTGGAATTCTCAAATATTATCACCTTTTCACTAATACCACTTCAGAGACTAACACAAACTGAACTTCGGGACGAAGTTCCTTTTAAAGGGGAAGACTGTCACAACTCATAATTTCATGTCATTTTCCAAACTTTGACAATTTACTATTCATCAGTTACTATTCACCAATTACTATTCATCATTTTCAGAGTCAGTTTGATATTCTGAGAAACATTTGAAAATTTTACTATTCACAGAACACTATTCATTTCCGGAAGAAATTACACTATTTACGTGCATTGCTCATTTCATCGTAAATTTAGTTTACGGGTATTTAAATTCGCGTAACCGGATTAGTTCAGGTGCGAATTCATACATTATCATTAGGGACATTTCATATGGACTAGAAATAGTCTACATATCATCATAATAGCATTTGCATACTATACCACTCGTAGAATATTCAAATTAATATTTTTGGTACATTTAACATTTTACGTATATTCATTTTTGAATAAACGTTACGTACAATTAATAAATATAACTAACATATCTAAAAATCCCCACGATGGTTCCGATATATTTCTAAACTCATTACAACGTCATAAAAATTATAAAATTCATTTACCCGGTATTTTGGGAATTTATCAAATTTATAACGTAAGTTTAATATAATTACGACAGTTTTCGTGAAAACTAAACGATAATTATCCAAACACTCAATACTCGTACCCAATATATTTTCACAACTTTTATGACTTTATTATGTCCCGATTAACTTCGTCACATTTTTTTTTAAGTCGTCACGATTTATTTTTAGTTAACTCGATACCCGATAACACGGAACGGATACACAAAACAACTAACTAATACCAAATTTCTCCAATACTCCTCCCTTTATACCATGTGCCGCCCCCCCCCCCCCCCCCCCCTTTTTTTACAAGTCTTCATATTGACCAAATAATTACAACTTTGCCCCAAATAGCTAAATATCTTCTAAGTAGCCAAGATCAATTTTTCAACCTCATTATCTCAAAAATAAAGCTAGCAACTCATTCTTCTTCCTCTCCTCTCAAACCCACGACCCAAAATTGATTCAAGACCAAAATCCATTGATTTTTCAAGATCAAGCTATTTTCTAGTTCATTTAGTGATCCTAGTTTGAGTTTTGAAATAAAAACTCAACGTTTCTTAGGTTTTACTCATCCAAGCTCCATAATCTTTCAAAGTAAGTTATCAAAACTCTTTTTCATAATTTCTTCAAGTTATCCTTATGATCATATGGTTTTCATACAAGATTTCATGCATATGCTAGCTTATACCACTCCATTTTATATATTTTTAACTTATAAACCCTAGAAATGTTTAATATGGATTTCCTTGGTTGATTTACTAGATTGATGATGTTTAAGAACCCATGACACCCTAAGAAGGTGTACGGTAGGAATGGACTAGATTTGTGGTGATTGGAAGTGATTTGGGTGGATTAGAAACTAGTTTGGAACATTAGAAATGGATTTAAAACATATATATATACCTACTGTCCCAAATCGTCAAATCCAGAAAACTCAGGGATTTCTGGGTAACTTTGGGCTAGAGATTTAGAAAATACTTTCAAAAACGAAGCCGTGGGCGAAAGAACCAATTAAAACGAGTTTATAACGAAGAAGATATGATTTTTGCAAGTTTAACGACGAAAACTATTTTCTGAAAATATTCATGTTGTTGGAAGATTTTCGACAGACAAATAGTGGCGTTAGACGTAACCTAGAGGAGCCGAGCTATCAAAAATATATGAGTATAGGTTAATACAAAACCGTGGATATAAAGAACGTAGAAAACGAGCTTATAACGAAAAAGATACAAGCATTTGAACTTAGACGATTTTAATATTTTTGCTTCAGCAAAACACTTCAAAATTTTTTTAAGTATTAACCATTTGGCCAAGTGACCATGTTGAGAGCCAATTTACTCATTGATAAACTCATTTCTGGAAAATTTACATCATTGAGAAAAAGTTAGCTCACCCTGCCTCGTTTTTAAAACATTCAACTGTTTGTCAAAAGGATTTATAAAAAATAACTTATGGTCTTCCAAACTTTCTCAAAAACTGCCCAGAATCTGCCAAAACAGCCCAAACACCTCACTTGACGGCTATTTTCCTTTATGATCGAGACCCGTATGGACAAACTTTAGTTCTATGACTTTTTAGATAAGGTGAAAATCTTCCTAAAACTACTGAGTTTCATTCCTAACTCTTAATATTCACTATTTCGCGACTAGTTTTACGAGACCATTTTCTCACTAATAGAAATAATACTTCTACGTACTAAATCCTAGATTCTCTAGAAATACTACCAAAGTGCCAAATTCTTAACCATCGAAATACTTATGATTACAAGCTTATTTATGCGATTATTAAACGTTATTTCAAGGTTTTCAAAGCAAGGAATTCAACACTAACATTTATATATACGATATATATATTACGACTAGTTTTATAAGTCTAGTTAGACTTATTTTTCCCAAGTTATGGAAAAACATATTACTTTGACAATAACAAGTATTTTCAAGTTATGAGTGGTATAGGTATCATGTGCGTGTATATTCATTTCATCATTTCATGATCTAAAGTAGATCATTATCATTCATATTAGGTTGCGGCTAGTGTTCGCGCCTTATTGTCCCGATCATTGTACCATCATATCAGGTGAGTTTTCATAGCCCCGTTTTCAATTCAATATTTTGATTTCAAATCCCACGGGGGAGAATACATTGCACCACTTATTTTTGTACATGCCAAAGTAGCTAAATTTTCATACATTGCTTAAGTTGCTATCATACCACATTAAGTCCCCTTTATATTATCATGGACCGTTAATTTGCCTTTAAGCGGGAGTGAGTGAATAGATCTATTGAGGGTGACTCCTCGATTCGTGTTTGGGTTGCTCCAACGGAATTACAAATGCATTTCATGTCTAACATTATTAGAGTGGCTGGTAACCACTCATTTGGGGCAAAATTCTTATTATGTCTAGCTTCGTGGTCATGAGCTTAAGAGCCAATGTAACTTCATTTTGACGTCAAGTCACCTTACTTTCTACATATGGCAATTGTACATACATTTTAACTTATAACTCTATGGAATTCACCAACTTTATGTTGACCGTTTTAGCGATGTATTTTCAGGTTATTAAGGTAGCTCATGTTGCATGCATTTGGACCTTCATGGAGTCGCGGAGTCGACGCGTCTGACTATATTTTCTGCACTTATGAACGTTTGATCTTGTTTGAACTTATTTCACCTAAATTGGCAACACCTTTTGGGACCTATGTTTTGTAAACTCTGAATGTTTTAATGATCAAACGACGTAATTTCCAAACGACACTTTAGGTCGTTCAATGTAACTGTAACTGTGATGCTATGGCAGTCTCCCCCAGGTATTCCATTCCGCTGCCATTCAGGTATTTTGGAGGTGTGACAGTAATGGATGTTTGTGGGTTGTTTTATTCAACTACACCATATTTACCATAAATAAGCAACTTACATGGTCTGTTTTCATCTGTAGTGCATAACCAACAATTCACCACCCAAACAGTCCAATCATCATACATAAAGAACCACTAATACAGCTTAAAACCATTAGCAGGAATCCAAAAGTTCAACATACCCAAGAAACACACAAGGACCTTCATGTCCTTATGCAATGCAGAATAAAATGACCTACTATGTATTATCATCAATATCCCTAACATCAATAACAGTCTTACTACCTTTCCTACCCAAACCAGGAAGATCCAATACTTTAGCAGCCTTACAGACCTCACTAGACTATTTAACATTAAGACTTAAGAGTTTAAGCCTAACAATACTAGTGATCTGATTAAAGACGACATTCACAGACCTATCCTTCCCTTTAAATAACCTAACATTACGCTCTTGCCAAATGAAATAGACTACAACCCCAAATATAAGTCTTTGGATAACACTCCATATGGAGTTACTAGCCTTTCTAATACAAACCGCAGAAATGACCTCAGCCCATATATTAGACATTATCAAGCCTGACCATAACCTTCAACTTACTCCATAAAAAACTAGAAAACTGACAGTCAAAAAACAAGTGACTGTGAGATTCCATACAAGTCAAACATAAAGGGCAACGACTATTACTTAAATGGAACCACTTAGAAAGCCTGTCTCGCATCTTTAATCTACCCTTTATGGCCATCCAAAGGATAAAAGCATGCCTAGGAATACATTCCGTCAATCAGACATGCTTATACCACAATACTTCTGGCACATCATTCCTAAGGACATTATATGCTTCCTTAACGCTAAAATTAGCCACATCAAACTTTTTATTGTACTAAAAAGCTCTATCCTCTTGATCATTCAAATCATGTATAGGAACATCAATAAACTCATCAAAATTTCCAGTCCAATCAACAGGCCAAGTCCACTTACCATTATCAATCCAATCAATGATTTTCTCATTAAGGTCATAACCATTAGAAACAAGGTAATTATGAGATATAAGCTTACTTAGCGGGCCATTAGAGTGCCACTTATCAAACCAAATGAAGCAACCTTTACCATTGCCAATTTTACAACCAGCATGACTTCTAATACTATCCCTGAGTCTCATAATCTATCTCTACCTCCACCCAGTGGTATCATGAACCGTAAGATCCCAACATCTACCCCTTAACCTAGAACAGTTAACCCATTTGACCCAAAATGAGTCTTTTTTATTCACAACATTCCAGAGGTATTTGCACAAAAGGGCCTCATTCATTAAACTAATGGGTTCAATACCTAAACCACCTTGACTTTTAGGCCTACAAACGTCTTTCCAAGCAACACAAGAGATCCCCTTTTGTAACCACTGGTAAAATTTCACCTAGTAATAAAAGAATATTTATCCATTTCCTACGTATAATTTTTTTTAGAATAAACGTTATTAGAAACCAACTAATGTGACGTAACTCACATCCTTGATAAACTGCTCACACATGAACCGACACCAACATGCCTAATGTTTATTTCAAATAAACATTCCGTATATGTTAAGTATAAAACCCTAAGGATAATATACAAGTCTTTAAAGCGCGGAAACCTAAACTACACTATTTCTCGTTACAAACCCTAACTTACAATTATATGATTTTATGTAAATAAAATCACAAACCTACTTACTATATACATTATTTATGTGAAATACTAATTACAAGTTTTACAAGCATAGGTACAAGTCCATAATGCATAGAACTTAACATTTATATAAATCTCAATATAAACCTAAGTGTACTCATTCTAAAACACATAATACAAGGTCTTTATGCTCAAACTCTAACATAGTTTTCTTTTATTATTCAATCCTAAAAGTACGAGTTCCTAAACCTAAGGTACAAGTTCCTAATGCAAAAATACTAAAAACTATACTTTTACTACAATAAATCTAGTAAAACCTAAACTAAAAGTCATAGAACTTAACTAGGGACTTCAACTAGGCACCTTACACTTTCTAACCAATTTACAACATCAACAAGCTCAAGGTATAAGTACCTTGAGCCATGATCAATCCATATTACTCCAACAGTTCGAATGGAACTAAAATCAAACCAAGAAAGCCCTAATCTAGTTCATTTCTAACTAAATCTTACACTAGAAGCATTTCTAGCCTTATCACATTTCTTACAACTTGTCTACTACAATTTTCAAACCTTAGTAAAAAGTATCAAGATTGCACATGCAAAAACTTTCCATAAGCTTCTAATTCATAGAACTTGGACATAATAAGTCTCTTCACCACTAAACCTTGTACTAAATCCTTGCTTGTGTCCCATGAACACTTGACAAACCCTAACAAGTGGCTCCTAGCATTAAATGCAAACCCTAATCTCTTTTCTCTATAAATTCGAACCATAACCACACCTTTTCCATCCAATTCTTACTAAAATACTACAACACACTCACTCACAAATACATTACTGATCCTAAGTCCATAGAAGAAGTAGAATCAAGTTACAATAGAGTTTAGAGGCTTTGGAGAAATCTTGGTTTCACTTTGAAGTCCCCTTTGTCGAATTTCCTATATATCGAGTACAACAAAATTCTGTAAGTTCCCAACTTCTTTTAATCTCTTATACACATTTAGTTATCATATTTAAAGGTTAATAAACAAGTACTAACAAGAAGCCTAGGTCAATTTCATGTTTCTTTTTCTTTTCTGTTTTACCGAGACCAAACAAACACCTCAAATAAGTCACATTTTGATTTTAACTTTGGAACACATGATAAAAGTCATCTAACAAAGTTAATAAACATGTTAAAATATCACAAGAATGCACCATGAAGTTTTAAGGTTGGAACTAATTTTCATTTTTCTTTTTCTTTTTCTATCAAGGAGCCAAAACAAACACCCTTGTGAAATAACTTTGATACAAGCTTTAAAATACTTGATAGAAGCATATAAATGAACTATCCAAACTGTACATAAAGTATAAAAATGAGTCCATGAGTTTTTATAATAGTTCGAACTTGTTTTTCTCTTTTCTTTCTTATCGCAAAATGCACCAAACAGCCCCTTTTGATGAATTATTTAACCTATAAGCTAAGGGTATTAAACCATGAGATTAAGCCACCTAATTAAGCCCCTAGAAAAGTTTATTAAGCCACTAAAATGTTGTCTAAAAACCTTATTTTCTGTATTTCTTGTGTGCCTCGACCAACAAATAGCCCAAACGCCCTACTTTGGACCAAGTTTTAACCCACAAGCTTTGAGTTTTAAGCTGAGATATTGAGCCATTTTAATAATCCCATAGGAGAGCCTAGAACGTCCCCAAGACCTGGCCAAAAGATGTACATACCACATTTATATTCCCTTGTTTTTCCTTGTCGCGAGTCACAAAACCTAACACCCCTTTTTGTACATTTTTACTAAATACACTATTACAAGCCATAAGCTAATAAGGAAATATATTTTAATAAGCCTAATAACCTGTAAACAAGCTACGGGAAAAGTCTCATGAGGTTTCGAGGTCAAAATCTGGTTTTATTGTTCTTTCTTTGTCAAGACAACCCAAACCCTCCACTTTGATGAATTGTTTCGACCAACAAACAAAAGCTTTTGACTCCTGACTTAAATCATTTGAAAGAGCTCCTAGCAAAGATTTGAAATGAACAAGAACATTGTTAAAAACCATCACGACCTCATTTTATTTGGCCTTCCTTTTGGTGTCACGACATACAAACCAAACGCACCTTTTTAATTGTTTTGAGCTAATAAGCTAAAACCAAAACTGATAAGCTGTTAAAAGCTTGTCCCAAACTTAATATAACTTATACTAATAAGCCGTAGCAAGCCCCGCCACTTTCCAAACTTAAAACGCAACAAAAACAAAACAAGGACTACGGTTGTAACGCGTAAAATGTTTCAAGGAAAAAACTTGCATATTCTAAAACTTAGAGTTTTCTTAGGCCAAAACTATAAATTCTTTTAAATTATATATACAACGGCTGATATTGTCAATGACTTATAGTTGTGGGTATAAAGTGTTGATGCGTGGTTTTGCAACCTTGCAAAAGGTTTTACTTCTCAAGGGATCTTGAGAAGCTTGCAATACCCAGCAGGAAGTGTACCTAACCGATGTAGTATAGTGAGTGGAAAGTACCAGAGGATTGATCGTTCTCTAGGGTAATAGTGTCGTTAGGATTGAATACTACGTAAACTAGGTCTAAATGTGAGAGATAATTCTTTTTTTGTATTTTTGTATTTTTATGAAAGCAAGTAAAATCTCGAGTATTGGAAGAGTGGGCGGAATTAGTTGTTAGTCAACTAACCCAAAATAACTACTAATGCAAATAAAATTAAATAACAAGAAAAGTAAAAGTGGTGAACTTCTTATGATGTGAAAATGCATTTACTTAGATTTCACTACTTCCTAGCTATCTCTTATTAATTAATTGGTTTGTTATAATTGCTTGGATAAAGGGTTGTTTTCCTTAATACCGGTCGTGGGGGCGTGTACATCCTTCCCCAACTCTATAAGCTTCTATCTCTTCCTATGAGGACACGTTTAGTATCCTATCATGGCCTCCTTAATAGTCACTTATGCATTAAAAACAAAAAATAACATCGGTGTACACAGCTGAATACGTTTCTCAAGACATTCAAGCCAGTTACCATATAGGTGTTCGACCAGTTTTCTTGAGCCTAACGCGAAATCAATTACCCAATACAATCAAACAAACCAACAATCAATAATTAATAGCTAGGTTTCATTAGATCTAAGCAAACACTAAAAAACCTAAGCTAACATGTTAAAAGAAAGACAAGCATAAAAGATAATCAAACAACATATAGACATACTGAATGATTAAAAGATTAACTTATTTTCAATTGAACATGGATGAAAGAAGGGTATGAAACCCTTACAATAGCTGTAAAATTCGGCTAGGGTTTCTTGCACAAAAGTTCCACACTAATGAATGAAAAATCCAAAACTATATATAGATATACAAGGGTGACGGCATCATCTTTTGGATCTTGATGCCCTCAAGTTGCCGTCATTAGGGTTTCTTGCAGCCAAATTAATCATCTTGACGCCGTCTCTTGTTGTTGTCTTCTGGGCCGTCTCTCTTTGTGGTGATACGTGATGGCCTACTCAGAATATAACGTGACGCCGTCACGTTGTAATCATCAAATTCTTCTCTGGCGCGTCAAGTGCAAATAGTTATCCTCCTCTTGATTCATTAAATGACAGCGTCACCTTGTGACATCTAACGCCGTCAGGTACTGTTTCCAGCATGGTTTCTTGACTTTGTCGTTTTCTTCACTTTTAACTCCAAAAATGTCCAAAACAGTGTTGCAAAAATCGGCCTACAAGGCCGATTAATCGGCGATTACAAGCTGAACAGCCTTGGACCTTGGAGCGAATTACAAGGTAATCGGCCGATTAATCGGCCTTGGACCTTAGAATCGGCGATTAATCGGCCAAAAATCGCTACACGGCCATCGACCGCCTCGGGACCGATTCACGATTTTTGCAACATTGGTCCAAACTGTTCCATTTTCCAGAATTCTCATCCAAAGTACCTAAAATGACAAAAGAAACGATTTGAGGTAATATTTGACCATAATATCACGATTTAGGGCTTAAATGACCCCCTAAAAGCGTAAAAAATATTTCGTTATCAAATACCCTTACACTTGAGATTTGCTTGTCCTCAAGCAAATGAGCTTTTATACCAATCAAAATACAAGTTAGGGGTCATTTAACATTAATATAAAAGTAATTACAACAAATGATTGTTCTACCTTAATCAAAACAAGCACAGAAATTATACACTAGCACCTCACATTTAGTGTTTGGATACTTTCATCTCTCGGGTGTTATAAATCTATATATCACAAATGAAATGGAAAAATATCTCTCACTACCTTTCGTAGCAAATAGATCACCATAGGATTGGGAAAGGATCAAAAACCTCTACCACTTGGCGTAAGCACCTAGGATAACTATCAAAGAGGTTTTTTCAAGGGTTATAATGTTAGGTGTAGGGATATGGAAAACAGGGTTTGTTGGATAAGGGATATTTAATTGGTGGCAAGTCAATTGTCTTAGTTAATTATATGTACAAAAATAAGTACATCGCGAAGGTGTGAGAGAATTACTTGACCAATGAAGTCAATGTAATTATATTACAGGCTTAAAACATGGTTATCCTAATGCCTCTTATCATGTAGTAAATCCTAACTACACGAATGTAGTCTCACTTGTGGTCTCGGGATGCATCGCTAACGCAAGTTCTAGAATCTAAATACTACCGGTACACTCACAAGCACTAATAATGGATACTTTTCCTAACAAATATAGGGGCGAACCTCACATATTTGGGGTAGAAATTTTTTAGTGGTACGGTTTTTGTGCTAGTCATATAACTCCTATCCATGAGACGCTTATTAAGACTAAAGTTTCACTCCTTAATGTTGCAAAAAATTTAAATTTGGTGCTAAAATTTCCCTAACAAGTATTTCTCTAAGTTTTATTACACATCTACTATTAAACGAAACAAAAGATCAAGTGCAATTATAGTTTCTAAGGTATCCTCATTTACCCCTTACACTTAAGTTGAACATTGCCCCCAATGTTCTTAGAAAGTAATAAAGTAAAGATAAATGAAAATGTATGAAACAAATACTCCCCTGATTAGCTCGGTGTGAATGATGTGGTAACAAGGTTAAATCATCCTCCAAGAAAATGAGCATGCAAAGCTTCACTCCTGAAATATAATCATCTTCTTGTCCAATATAACCTGTTAAACATCTAAGAAAAATAACACGAAACCTCGCATAAAATCGGCGGTAAAATCTATATAATAGTAAATCCTATAAAGCAAGTAAAGATATAATGCTTATGGAATGAATATTTACAGATTCCTAGAGTTTATAAATTATAGATTTTATGAAACTTTAGAATTCCAGCAGAAAAAACAAAACCTGGAAAATTTTGTAGAAAATAACATCTGACGCCGTCAGGTTGTAACCCCTGACGACGTCAGAATTGATCTGACCTAATTCTTTATATTTTGTTTCTGGGAAATTTCTAGAAAAACCAATGTTTTAATTCCTGGAATCCTGCAAAAACATTTATTGTGACTCGATACAAGCATTTGAATCAAACAATTACTAGTATGCATGTTTATATCTTATTATTATCGTTCATATTTAATTCGTTTTTTAAACAAATTTAGATCTCTCTTACACTTATCTTTTACAAAATACCTTTATATGTAATTAAGACGATGTTAATAACAAAATAAAGCATTCTCACAATTTGTATTTGAAACATGAAAAATAAACAATACGAATGAAATATGCATACGGAAATAAATAAAAACAAATAAGCAAACAAACAAATAAAAAGCTTGGGTTGCCTCCCAAGAAGCATTTTTCTTTATTTACGAGTCTTGTAGCTGGACTCAAAGTCATACCCTACGTTTTCTTATTCTTTCTCTCAATCGCCTCTCTAATTCTCCTAGCAAGTTCCCAATCGACTTTGTCCTTAGGGCCAAGGCTTAGGCAATCCTTATAAAAAAGGCTCCTTTTTTCTCATACATAATCCATGCCCTTTTTCCTATCCTCCTCGTTAGTATCCTCAAATGCACTAATATTATCTTTGTCTAATTGAGATATGTAACGAAACTCCTTCATCCTATTAGGCATACTATATGTTATTTTATCATTTTCATTTGAAAACTAAATCGTGCCTTCTAGCCTATCGTACACTAACTTGGAATTCTCGACAAACGGCTTACCTTGTACAACATGAGATAAGCGGTAGTCTATAACACTTGCTAAATCCTCTAAAATCTTAAAGTCAGCGACATAGGAAAACTCCCAATAAAGATATGCACACCTTTAACTCTCCCGACAAAGTTTCAAACTCCGCCGGAGTATTTGGAATCTCTCCTAGGCTCAAGTTGTGCATTCATTATATCATTATAAATATTTGAGAACATCACGTTGATTGGGGATTCACAGTCAATTGTAAGCTTGTTCAATGTACTTGTACCCAATCATACATGGTATTTTTGTAGTCTCAGGTTTACCCTTCTTTATTTTTGGATCAATTTTGACAAAGGGTGGTTGAGGGTTATCAACTATATGGCTATAGTAGGCGATTTCTTCCTTAGTGGGGAATACATTGAAATATTCAAAATCTAATTCCCCATCTCCCTGTTCCTCTACAACTTCAGCAATTGCAAAGTCATCAGGTCCTAAGTCCTCATTTGAGTACATGGCAATTGCTAAGTCATTTAGTGTACTATCAAGCTCATTATCAATCACCCTATTAAGCTCCCTAAGCTCCCTAATTTCGCTCTCGATTTGGTTGCGCACTATCACTACTTCCTCAGGCTAAAGGGGCGGTTCATAAAGTTCCCTAAATACATTAATTTCCCTCTCCCTTTGGTTACGCGCTAAAAGTATAGTGTTGAGCTCAGAATGTCGATTCATATCATCCATAGTGGCTAACAGAATACTAAATGGAAATTTTTTACTAACAAAAGCACAAAGAAAAAGATAGACTAGAGAAAACCTAAAAGAAAATAAAAATCTCACTAGATAGGAATTTAATGAGTAGACTTAATAAAAATAAAATTCAACCTAAACAATAACTATTCCCCGGCAGCTGCGCCAAAAACTTGATGTGTGGTTTGCAACCTTGCAAAAGGTTTTAGTTCTCAAGGGATCTTGAGAAGCTTGCAATCTCCACCAGGCAGTGTACCTGACCGATGTAGTATAGTGAGTGGCAAGTACCGGAGGATTGATCGTTCTCTAGGGGAATAGTGTCGTTAGGATTGAATACTGCGTAAACTAGGTCTAAAGGTAAGGGATGATTCTTTTTTGTATTTTTGTATTTTTATGAAAGCAAGTAAATTCTCGTGTATTGGACGAGTGGGCATAATTAGTTGCTAGTCAACTAACCCAAAATAACTACTAATGCAAATAAAATTAAATAACAAGAAAAGTAAAAGTGGTGAACTTCTTATGATGAGAAAATGCGTTTACTTAGATTTCACTACTCCCTAGCTATCTCTTATTAATTAATTGGTTTGTTATAATTGTTTGGATAAAGGGTTGTTTTCCTTAATACTGGTCGTGGGGGCGTGTACGTCCTTCCCCAACTCTATAAGCTTCTATCTCTTCCTATGACGACACGTTTAGTATCCTATCATGGCCTCCTTAATAGTCACTTATGCATTAAAAACAACCAATTACATCGGTGTACACAGCCGAATATGTTTCTCAAGACGTTCAAGCCAGTTACCATATAGGAGTTTGACCAGTTTTCTTGAGCCTAGCGTGAAATCAATTATATAATACAATGAAACAAACCAACAAACAATAATTATTAGTCAGGTTTCATTAGATCTAAGCACACACTAAAAAACCTAAGCTAGCATGTCAAAAGAAACACAAACTTAAAAGATAATCAAACAACACATAGACATATTGAATGATTAGAAGATTAACTTATATTTAATTGAACATGTATGAAAGAAGGGTATGAAACCCTTACAATAGCTGTAAAATTCGGCTAGGGTTTGTTGCACAAAAGTTCCACACTAATGAATGAAAAATTCAAAACTATATATAGATATACAAGGGTGACGGCGTCAGCTTTTGGATCCTGACGCCGTCAAGTCGCCATCATTAGGGTTTCTTGCAGCCAAATTAATCATCTTGACACCGTCTCTTGTTGTTGTCTTGTGGGTTGTCTCTCTTTGTGGTGATACGTGACGGCCTACTCGGAATATAACATGACGCCGTCACATTGTAATCATCAAATTCTTCTCTGGCGCGTCAGGTGCAAATAGTTATCCTCCTCTTGATTCATCAAATGACGGCGTCACCTTGTGACATCTGACGCCGTCAGGTACTATTTCCAGCATGGTTTCTTGACTTTGTCGTTTTCTTCCCTTTTAACTCCAAAAATGTCCAAAATGCTCCATTTTCCAGAATTCTCATCCAAAGTACCTAAAATGATGAAAGGAATGATTTGAGGTAATATTTGACCATAATATCACATGTCGGAGCTGTTTGATCACCAAACTTTATTTGTTTTCTATCCAGACTACTATACCACCGAGGTGAGTTCATAGTCCCACTTTTATACGTTTTCCAAACTTGTGGTGAGATACATGCTACAAACCTGAACACAAGTATTTTTCTGTATGCTATCCTGATTGATATTGCCTAGGTTTACTCTGTTGCCACTAAAAAGACCCTCATATCATGAGCCATTTTCACTTGCGAGTGAACATAAATATAATGAATAGATCTATTGGCAGTTGACGCCCCATTTGTGTTGCTGGATAAGTAGCCAAATGCACTTTATTTGGAACAAATTGGAGAACGGAAAACTCCTACCGGAGGGCATTATTGCTTACATTTTCATAATGTTTGTAATTAACATCACTCTTTTGATGTCCCACTATTAACGTTTGCATGTCATGAGACTTAGGGCAGTATACTGAACTGCAATATTATTGATTTACTATCTCTTAGCTTGTGCTCAACTGATTAATACTATAAACAATGTGGATTCAATCAACCTTTGTGTTAAGTTTTTAGCATATTTTATCTCAGGTAACTAAAGCACAACTTGGCACGGAGTGGCTATGGACTTTCTTATAAAAAGGGCATCCATTTTGTTATCATTCAATAATCAAAGTACTTTTATATGTATTTTCGAAACTCCCACTAGGACCTCTATTATGTAAACTTTGATTTAAATAAATGAATGATAACTGCTTTATCTAAAATGTCTCTTTTTTAGTCGTTTTCTATTATTATGACTGTGATACCTGAAGTAATACCCCAAACTTATATTCCGCTGCGTATATCAAATATGGGGGTGTTACACCTTCCTAACCTCATTACTACCCCAAAGGAAATCCTTAAAAATCCTATCAATAGTAGTACAAATGTGCTTGGGAATAATGAACATAGAAGCTTAATAAACACTTAAGGATGACAAAACAACATCTGTCAATTGAAGCTTACTAACATAAGATAATAACTTGTTTTTCCAGTCTAAAATTCTTTTCTTAACATTCTCAACGACCATCCTACAATCCACATTACACAACTACTTAGTCGTCACGGGAACTCCTAAATATCTAACCGGAAGCTCACCCTCTTTAAAAGGTAAAGCAAGATAAATTCTCTCTTTTTCGGCAGCAAAGACATTACAATAGAAGATAGTACTCTTCTTTAAGCTAGGATATAGGCTAGAGCACATACTGAATTCATCGATACCTCTCCTAAGAATACATACAGAATTATGATCACCAAGACTCAAAAGTAAAAGGTCATCGGCAAAACATAAATGTGTGAAACTTAACTCATGACATTTAGGGTGATACTTAAACCTGTTATCCCTTCTAATTTTCCTTTTAATTATGAAGTTCAAAACTTCCATAACAAGAGTAAAGAGATAAGGCGAAATGGGATCCCTTTGTCTCAACCCCCTCGTACTCTTAAAGAAACCATGGATCTCACCATTCACACAAAAATAAAACGAGGTAGTGGATATTGATAGTTTGATAAGCATATAAACTACACTACGAGATAGAGATAGAGAGACACAACAATAACACAAGTATTTTTAGTGGTTCAGCTATAAGGACTCCTTCCTTGCCCTACTCCACTCCCCGAGTACCCAACTCATAAACACTACACACCACAAACTCCTTTCATCAGCGGAGAAGCCTTCACAATGTCGCCTACACTTTATCCAGTACAAAGCTAAATATCGGGTTCTTCTACTAGGTAGAACCAAACTTACGTAGCCTACACTTTAACCGGTACAAGGCTAGGTACTGGGCTCTTCACACAAGGTAGAACCGAACCTACGTCACCTACACTTTAACCGGTACAAGGCTAGATACCAAGTTCCTTTACAATAGAGGACTAAACCTAACTCCACTATCTAACAAAAAACATCTACTAACAAAAGAGAGGAATCAATAACAAGATTCACTTCAGTGGTCTTGATAATGACGAAGCCTAGCAACCCAAGTCTTCAAGCTTGCGAGTCTTCTAGAAGTCGTGATCTCGTCTTTAAGAGGAACCTAGAGAATAATTGAGAGAAAAGCTACATAGAAGATCCTTAGATCTGAGGTTAGAGAGGTTAGAACATAGAGAGAGAATATGTCTATGAGGGTGAGGAATAAGGAAGAAATGGCTCACTATTTATAGGCATTTCTGGTTACTGTTCACCTGAATCCGACAGATCCCTTCTCAAAGGGATCCGGCTAGTGTAAAGCTAGGGATCCGGCTATCTGGTATTACTAGTCCAGATCTTGGGTTACAATGACCAGTTTTAGGTTATGGGTTAAGGTCCATGGGTCATGCGATGTCAAAGACATCTTGGGTCATGGACATTGGGTCATGGGTCATAGATATTACCCATTATTGATGTCATGCAATGGGTCATGGTTTTGGGCCAAGCTCCATGGGTCATGGGCTTTGGACATGGGTTTTGGGTCATGGATAGTCCAAGTATTTATATTACAAGTTACATGTATTTTTATAAAATTTCAGTAACTAAAGTTACTTAAGTGTTTTATAAAAGGGATAATGGCTAGTAAATGTCTCCAAGTTGACATTTTTTGTTGTTCTATGTAGCCAACTTTTTTTTCTTATTAAAACACAATCTTTTCAAATTTCAACTATTTAGTTTATTTTGTGACCATTTTACCCTTACTTTTTTCAAATTTGTAAGGGTAAAATGGTCATTTTACACGGCTGAATAGCCACAAAACATACACAATAGACGAAATTAGAAAAGATTATGTTTTAATAAGTAAAAAAAGAGTTTGCTACATAGAACAACAAAAAACATCAACTTCGATACATTTACAAGCCATTAGCCCTTTATAAAAATGGTTTTGGTTTTATGTAAACTATTTAACTAAACATGTTTAATGGTTTATTTGTTTAGTGAAATGAGTTAGTAAACTTTTGGCTCAAAGCTTTACGTATTTTATTTATTTCGTTAAAATGATTTTACGTTTGTTATCGACAAAACATTAGAAGATCGTAAAATATAAATAAATATTTTTATGGTTTATTTTTATTAACATCATCAACTTAAGTACTCCTGTGACACAACAAAAATCACCAACACCACCTCCTACCAAGACTCCTATAGCCTCATAACTCCACCTCCGGCTACATCACAACCACCATGAAGAACAACAACCCTTGAACCATTGGAACTATTCACCACTCCTCCTTCATCATCACATCCCTTTATGGACACCTTAGAGGAATGATAAGAATTTATTTGATAACTTTTTAAGGTGTCATTTAAGCCTAAAAGTCATATGTAATTGATCAAATATTTCTCTAAATCATTTCTTTTTGCATTTTAGGTACTTGGGACGAGAATTGTGAAAACCGGCATGATTTGGACCAAAATCGACAAGATAAAGAAGAAAAATGACCAAGTCAAGAATCTGTCAAAGTGGAGACCTAACAGTGTCACAACTGATAGCCTGACGCCGTCACTTATATTTGAAGACCCAGACTCAATGCAATTTTATAACGTGACGGCTCAAAAGACTTATAAAGTGACGACCTCAAGACATAGTTGACGGCGTCATACCGGAGATTACATAGAGGAAACCCTAATTGGAGGCGTGCTAATGGCGTCCCAATTTGCAAGTGACGCCGTTATAAGTCTATTCCTATATATATTTTTCCTATTTTTCTCATTCATTGTAACGTCTTATAGCAACACTTTGGACCCTAGATGATTTTTAGAGCTTTTGTAAGATTTTTTCAGCCTTTTTCATCCATGTGTAATTGAAGATAAGTCATTCGTTTAATCATTCAATATGTCTATGTGTTGTTTGATTCTTTGTTTTTCTTTTCTTCGTTATAACATGCTAGGCTAGATTTACTTGTGTTTGCCTAGATCTAATGAAACCTAGTTATTGATCATTAATTTGTCGTCTCTTATTTAATTGATTGCTTAGGTTAGGAGTAAGAAAATTGGCTTCTCTCTTATATGTTCTAGCTTGAACATCTTCCTAAACGAAACCATAGAGTGCACCATTGGTTTTTCTCGTTGTATTTATTGCTTGAATTGCGGCTTGTAGATCCTGAAAAACTTAATAAACTTTAAGGTTTTTAGGGGAGACTTATACGTTCATAGAGTTGGGGACTTCGGCACCTCCCTATGACCAATATTAAGGAATACAATGCCTCAATTAAAACAAGGATGTGAAAATTCAAAAAATCAATAGGAGATAATTAGGGAGTAAGGAAATCTAAGTAAACACGTTTTCCTCATTATAAGAGTTACCCCAGGATTTTAACTTGTTTTTATAAAATATAAAAATACAAAAAGACTCATCCCTCATACCTATCTCGACATACACTTCGGCCTTCACATACACTATTCCTCTAGAGAATGATCAATCCCCCATGTCTTTCCTATACTACACTACAACGGTTTGGTACAGCCTAGGAGGATTGTAAAACTTCTTGTGAGGTCTTATAACCGCCGCATCAAATTTTTGGACCCTGGATCCACTAATCCACCACCATTGCCATCTTTTGAATCAATTGAGTGTACTGCTCATGAACCTCCTCATCTATCATTTGTGCCGAATCAAATGTTTGTAGACCAACCTCAACCCTTGATGCGTGGGAATCGCAACAGGCTTTACCTCTCGAGGGATCTCGAGAAGCTTACAACCCCCACCAGGCAGTGTACCTGATCGTTGTAGTATAGTATAGTGACAAGTACCGGGGGATTGATCGTTCAGCTTAGGAATAGTGTCGCTAGGATTAGAAAACCTAATTACTAGTTCTAAAGGTGAGGGATGATTATTTTTGTATTTTTATATTTTTTAGAAAGCAAGTAAAAATCTCGGGTTTTGGAAGAGTGGGCGGAATTAGTTGCTATTCAACTAACCCAAAACTAAGATGCAATCAAAATAAAATACTAAAAATGAAAATAAACTAATTATACTAAGGTTGTGAGCAGTAATTGGAGAAAATGTGTTTACTTAGATTTCACTACTCCCTAGATATCTTTTACATGTTAATTACTTGTTATAATTGCATGGATGACGGATTGTATTCCTTAATACCATTCATGGGGTGGCATACATAACTCCCCAATTCTATGAGCTCTTATCTCCTCCTACACCATGCCCAGCACAACTATAGGTATTGTAAACAGTGGCTCATGCATTAAATACAACCAATAAAGACCTAGTACGCCTCGGTTCATGTTTCTTAAGACGTTCAAGCATGTTACCATTTGGAGATCTGCCAGTTTTCTTAAGCCTAACATATAAAATCATTCATCCAAGACAAGAATAAACAAGTAATCAACACATAATCAATATCTAGGTTTCATTAGATCTAAGCAAACACAAAAGAGATCTAGCCTAGCATGATAGAATTAAGACAAGAACAAGATATAGACAACCAACACATAGACATATTGATTGAATTAGAAGAACACTTATCTCAATTACAATGCAAGGTATCAAGGGTTTGGAACCCTTGAAAAACCTGTAAAAGTTGCACCAAAATCGTCTTTAGGGTTTCTCCAAAACTTCTCTCCCCTTAAAGTGAAAAACTAGAAAACTATATATAGGAAAATAGGGGTGACGGCGTCAAGAAAAAAAGTGTGATGCCATCATCTCGCCGCCAAATACTTCCTCGGACGGCCTTGATCTACTTCTGACGCCCTGTGTGACGCCGTCATGAGCTACGGATTTTATTTCTTGGGGTTTGACGCCGTCATGAGTTTACTCTTGACGCCTTCATGTACTGTTCCCAGCATGGAAAATTGAGACTTTGCCGTTTTCTTCACTTTTATGCTCCAAAAACGTCCAAAATGGCTTCTTTTCCAGAATTCACTCTCCAAGTACCTAAAATCACAAAAGGAATGATTTAGGGCAATATTTGATCAAATAAATTCGGATTCGGGCTTAAATGACCCCCTAAAAACGGACCATTTTTTGCCTCATCATATACCCTTACACTTGAGATTTGCTTGTCCTCAAGCAAATGCGCTTTTATTCTACTCAAAAGACAAGTTAGGGGTCATTTAACACTAATATAAAAGTAATTACAACAAATAATCGTTCCACTAAAGACCAATAGACAAGCACGGAGGTCATACACTAGCACCTCATAAATAGTGTTTAGATACTCACATCTCTCGGGTGTAATAAAGTAATATAACATTATGGAAATGGAAAATATCTCTCACTGCCTGTCATAGCAAAATAGATTACCATAGGCTTGGGAAAGGATCAAACCTCCACCACATGGCGTAAGCACCTAGGATAAACTATCAAAGAGGTCTTTTAAAGGGTTGTAACGTTAGGTATAGGGATATGAATTACACGGTTTTGTTGGATAAAGGAAGTTTTACTGGTGGCGAGTTAACAATCTTGGTTAATTACATGTACAAGATGGCGTTGCTAAGCCAAGACTAGACTCGACTTAAGCTAATAAATGAAAAATAACTAAAAACATAAAATGAACATAGAATAAAAAGGGATGGTAGTCCGTATGTTTTTTCTCTCTTTCTTTTTTCTTTTTTTTTTTTTTTTTTTTTTCTTTTTTCTTGTTTTTTTCGATTTTTTTTTTTTTTTTTTTTTTTTTTTTTTTTTTGCTGCATACACTCTTACCCTACCATCCAAAATAATACATCATAGGGAATGAAAATTCCCCTTACACTTGAATCTTTACATACTTTACAATTAACTAATCTAATGACTCGAATTAAGAAAATAAAAACACTTGCAGCACTTTTAAGATTAACGTATATATGGGGGTAATAAATGATGTTCTTCCCCATTACTCCATAAAATAAGTACTTACCCATGAGTCCCAATCATCCCAAAACAATATGTACAATGATATGACTTGACTTAGCAACCATGTAATCAATTAGAAAGTTAACTTAGGGTTTAACAAATAACAATAATGCACTAAAAATGAGCGCATACACGGAAGGCTAAGACGATTTGGTTGTACATTTAAGTGGGGTGTAACAAATTCTTCCTTTAAGTAAGATGCTTAAAGTTAGAAACGAAAAGATAGGCTCGGAGGGGTGTACTAGGGGTTTCGTGTACTAAAAATGAGTACAACGCTAAGGGTGTGGGAAAAATTAGTTGACTTAACTAGTCAAGTAATATGACTTAAATGGTCAAGTAATTATAATACGGGTTTAACGCAAGGGTAATCCTAATGCCTCTTATCATGTAGTAAATCCTACTACACGAATGTAGTCTCACTAGCGGTCTCGGGATGCATCGCTATCACAAGTTCTAGAATCTAAATGCTACCGGTACACTCATAAGCACTAATAGTAAATGCTTTTCCTATCAAACCTAAAGGCGAACCTCACATATTTGGGTGGAAATTTTTTCTGAATATACGGTTATGTGCTAGTCATACAATCTCCTATCCATGAGACGCTTGCTATGGCTAAAGTTTCACTCCTAAGTGTTGTAAAAAATTTTAAATTTGGCGCTAAAATTGCACTAACAAGTATTTCTCATAGTTTTATTACACATCTACTATCAAACAAAACAAACTCAAGCGAAAGTGCATATGTAAGGTATCATCTTTTTACCCTCCCCTTACACTTAAGATGAACATTGTCCCCAATGTTCAAGTAAAGAATGTAAAAGTGAAAAAGTAAATAGAATGAAATCAAATACTCCCCTGATTCGCTCGGTATGGATTATAGGTTGGCCAGGTTAAATCTTCCTCCAAGAAAACGAACAATCAAAGCTTCCCTTCCAGAATATAAATCATCTTCTTGTCATACATAACCTGTAAAACCTGAGAAAATAGACAAGACAACCTCGCGTAAAATCGGCGGCATCCTATATAAGTTACTAAATCCTAGAAAACAAAGTAAGATATAATGCTTGTGGAATGAAGTTTGCAGATTTCCTGGAGATTATAAAACTTAATAATTCACAAAAACCATAAGACTCCGTTAGAAAAACAAAACCGGTAAAATTTCCAGATTTTTACACCTGACGCCGTCAAGAGTAAAACTCTGACGCCGTCAGAATGGACCTGCAGAAATTCTTATGTTAAGTTTCCGGAAAATTTTTGGAAAAATTTGGTCCTACTTCCTGGAAAATCCTGCAAAACTTCATTATGACTCAATACAAGCATTTGACTCTAACAAATACGAATATACATGCTCATTTAATATTGTGGAGAATCATGATCGGTTTGTTTCTTAAAAACATATTTGGGGTTTCCCCTTACACTTATCTTTTGCAAAAATACTTTTAGGTTGGAGTTAAGACTAGGCCAAACAACATAGTAAAGTATTTCCACATTTTAATTTAGATACATGATCAACCAACAATAAAAATAAAACATGCATACGGAAGCAAATAAAAATCAAACAAAATAAAATCACACAAAACATGGGTTGCCTCCCAAGAAGCGCTTTTCTTTATTTACGAGTCTTGTAGCTAGACTCAAAGTCATGGGTTGCTACGTTATCTCATCATTGGTACCACTCTCTAGGTCGTCTTCTAAACCAGTTTTGTATTCCGGACCTAGTTGCAAGCATTCTTTGTAGAAACCAAGCATCCTATTACTAACATACTCTACTCCTCTACGTCTATCCTCCTCATTCCTATAATAAGCCGCTTGCTTATGTTCCTTTCCGAAATTAGAGAGAAGGCGGTATTCTTCGATCTTGTAGGGCATTTGATAAGCAACCTCATCATTCTCTTTCTTGAATCTAACTATCCCTAAAGTCGGATCATAACTCATCCTAGTGGCCTCAACAAATGGTTTTCCGAATACTATTTGACTTAGGCAAGCATCTATCACCGGACGAATGTCTTCCACTATCATAAAATCGATTTCATAGGTAAGATTCCCTATAATCACATGTATTCCCTTCACTCTTCCTGCAAAATTACTTAACAGATTCTTACCGGGCATCATCCTAAAATTGAGTTGCTTCTTCATCACCCAATTGTAATAAGTCCTAGTCATGATGTTCACGGGGGATCTAAGGTCGATGTAAGCTTTCCATATATGCATGTACCCGATATTACATGGGATGTTAATGTTAGAGGGGTCTCCCATTTTGATAAGGGGGTCGCCAAAGATATATGTTCTCTCGGGACTATCGAATAAATCCTTATGGTATTCCCGTTCTTCCTTGGTTGGCAACTTATCAAAGTATTCTTCTATAGGTTCTACCTCCTCTAATTCCTCATTCTTATTAACCTCAACTTCCCTACTCTCATCCTTACTATCGGCTTCTACTCTAACTTCATCCTTGTCACTCTCCTCTATCTCCTTATCTATCGGCTTAATGGTGACAACATTGACAAAGTGGACGTGTTTGAATGATGAGGGGTCCTTAATTTGGATTCCACTATTGGTGTCCCTAGTGTCCTTCCTAGGTGTGATTAATACTTGGTTGTTGAGGGCTTTCAACAAGTTGTCAATCTTGTTGGTCATCTCCGTTTGTTGTTGGTTGAATTCGGTTTCAAACCTAGCTATGCGGGCTTCTTGAGATGCCATGAACTTTGACATCAATCCTTCAAGATTGTTGGTACTACCATAGTTGTTAGAAGGATTGTTGTTGAAAGTATGGTTGGATGGTGGACCGTTTGGTTGGTAGCGATTAGGCGGATCGGAGGAATTGGGTTGATTTTGTCTCCACCTAAGGTTTGGGTGATTTTTCCATGAGGGGTTGTAAGAATCACCGTATGTGTTTGGCTCGGGCTTGAAAGTGTACCACTTATCTCCCGCTTCGTCGGTACGCGTAGATGCGTAGTCCGCAAAAGCTGTTCCGGGGAGTTCCACACAATCACGAGTGTCATGGGGACCACTACATAATTCGCATGAAGAAGTGATTTTGTTCACTTGGCTTGAAGGCTTCGGAGCTTCGTAAGATTTCATGAGAAACTTGACTTGGTCCTCAAGTTCCATGATCCTACGGTCGGGAGTGCTAGAATTGTTCGAAGGCAAAGATATTGCCTTGACCGTTTTGTTCAAATCACGGGGATCATTCCAACTTTCGTTGTCATAGAGAGCAAGATCTTCTATGAGTTCCCATGATTGTTCCGCACTAAGATCACGTAGCTTACCACCGGCCGATTGGTCAATGGTTCGCCTCGTGGAGATGTCGATATGGTCATAGAAGATTTGAACTTGGAGCCAAAGATCTATGCCATGATGAGGGACTTTTTGGAGTAAGTCCTTGAAACGAGTCCATGCTTCATAAAGAGATTCATTTTGACGTTGTTGGAACATCAAGATGTCATTCCTAAGCTTAGTAGTTCTCCCCGGTGGGAAAAATTGAGCAAGGAAACGAGTGATGAGATCATCCCATGTGGTGATGGATCCCGCGGGTAAACGCTCAAGCCATTGACTAGCTTGATCCCGTAGAGAGAATTGGAATAAGCGTAAACGGGTAGTCTCTCTAGTTTCAACACCTAGGTCTATGGAATCTACGATTTTGAGAAAGTCCTTAAGATGTTGGTTTGGATCTTCGAAACGAAGTCCATGGAATGCACATCTGCTTTGCACCAACCGGATGGTGTCGGATCGCAAGGGGGTCACATTGTCTCTGGTGAGCTCAATGGTGTTTCGGTAGCCTTGGTGGCTAGGTCGGGAATACTCTCCTAAGGTTCGGGGCCTAACGGGTTCTAGTGGTGGGTTTTGTTGTGGTGGGATGACGGGTTCAAAGATGTTACCACCTTCCATGATGTCGGATGGTAAAGAGTTACGAACAAAGGCACGAAGAAATAAGATAGACTAAAGAAGACCTAAAAATAAAAATAAAATCTTACTAGAAAGGAATCTAGCAAGTTGACCTAATAAAAAGAAATCCTAACCTAGACAATAACTATTCCCCGGGCTGCGGCACCAAAAACTTGATGCGTGGGAATCGCAACAGGCTTTACCTCTTGAGGGATCTCGAGAAGCTTACAACCCCCACCAGGCAGTGTACCTGATCGTTGTAGTATAGTATAGTGACAAGTACCGGGGGATTGATCGTTCAGCTTAGGAATAGTGTCGCTAGGATTTGAAAACCTAATTACTAGCTCTAAAGGTGAGGGATGATTATTTTTGTATTTTTATATTTTTTAGAAAGCAGGTAAAAATCTCGGGTTTTGGAAGAGTGGGCGGAATTAGTAGCTATTCAACTAACCCAAAACTAAGATGCAATCAAAATAAAATACTAAAAATGAAAATAAACTAATTATACTAAGGTTGTGAGCAGTAATTGGAGAAAATGTGTTTACTTAGATTTCACTACTCCCTAGATATCTTTTACATGTTAATTACTTGTTATAATTGCATGGATGACGGATTGTATTCCTTAATACCATTCATGGGGTGGCATACATAACTCCCCAATTCTATGAGCTCTTATCTCCTC
Organism: Artemisia argyi; assembly: GCA_030686995.1. Lineage (NCBI taxonomy): Eukaryota > Viridiplantae > Streptophyta > Magnoliopsida > Asterales > Asteraceae > Artemisia > Artemisia argyi. The sequence goes on from JARVZY010002239.1 coordinate 126,076, forward strand.
CTACACCATGCCCAGCACAACTATAGGTATTGTAAACAGTGGCTCATGCATTAAATACAACCAATAAAGACCTAGTACGCCTCGGTTCATGTTTCTTAAGACGTTCAAGCATGTTACCATTTGGAGATCTGCCAGTTTTCTTAAGCCTAACATATAAAATCATTCATCCAAGACAAGAATAAACAAGTTATCAACACATAATCAATATCTAGGTTTCATTAGATCTAAGCAAACACAAAAGAGATCTAGCCTAGCATGATAGAATTAAGACAAGAACAAGATATAGACAACCAACACATAGACATATTGATTGAATTAGAAGAACACTTATCTCAATTACAATGCAAGGTATCAAGGGTTTGGAACCCTTGAAAAACCTGTAAAAGTTGCACCAAAATCGTCTTTAGGGTTTCTCCAAAACTTCTCTCCCCTTAATGTGAAAAACTAGAAAACTATATATAGGAAAATAGGGGTGACGGCGTCAAGAACAAAAGTGTGACGCCGTCATCTCGCCGCCAAATACTTCCTCGGACGGCCTTGATCTACTTCTGACGCCCTGTGTGACGCCGTCATGAGCTACGGATTTTATTTCTTGGGGTTTGACGCCGTCATGAGTTTACTCTTGACGCCTTCATGTACTGTTCCCAACATGGAAAATTGAGACTTTGCCGTTTTCTTCACTTTTATGCTCCAAAAACGTCCAAAATGGCTTCTTTTCCAGAATTCACTCTCCAAGTACCTGAAATCACAAAAGGAATGATTTAGGGCAATATTTGATCAAATAAATTCGGATTTGGGCTTAAATGACCCCCTAAAAACGGACCATTTTTCGCCTCATCAACCCTCTCTTCCTACCTATAGGGAACTAGATGACTCACTGTGGATTGAACCTCCACCACCAAATACACAAGAATGTCAATAAATCCTTCAAGAAATAAATGGGCTCTACGCATTCTCAAATATGATTGACTCTCATATTCAAGATGCATTACACCTCCAAAACACATTGAACACCACTGTTGGATCACCAGCTCAACCAACATCAAATGCTCCAACAACTGTTACACCACCATCAACTACCAACCAAGCTTCACCATCCGCTTTCCATCCTCACATTTGTGAGTATTCTGCGGTGAGATGAGGTTCATCCTCAATCATGTTCTCGAGCGACTACAAGCCATATCTCACCCATCATTCCAATAAACCCATAATGTGGGGAGTTTGTCAAGTCAAACCCTTCTTAGGAGTTTTTACTTCTATTTTATTTTACACCTGTTGCATCTTAAATTTCTCATTATCAAAATCATATATCTTTGTTTCTACATTATGTATTTTCTCATAATGTAATAATACATAATAAATGATGTTTGATATATCTTGTGGATTGACTACATTTACACTTTATCTATACTTGACTTTATGTTGGGTATTCTTGGCTTTATGTTGAACATTGAATAAACTTATGTCAATCTAACTTATATATCCTTATAATTGTATGGTAACTAATTTTTGTTTTGTAGCATTTAAATTCATATCTCGATCTCTTGGTGCCCTCAACAGGGGGGGGGGGGGGGGGGGGGGGGGGGGCTAATAAGCTTGGGCTCATTTATGCATTCTGCTCCGCTTTTCTTTTTGTTTCGATAAAAAGGGGGAGAAGAAGTGTTTAAACTAATAATATTAATATTTGTGCATTTTTATTTGTTTAAAAATAAAAACTTATAAAAGTTTAAACTTTTATTTTTAAAAACTTGCACAGTTTTATATCTTTGCTCAATATTTAAGTTTATGTTTTGTCCTCACCAAAAAGGGGTTATTATTAATACAAATATCATCTAAAGTTATTTATATTTTACGCTCTTCTTTATTGATGACAATAATAAAATTCATTTACTCAAAGTATAAACTAAGTCAATTATTATCTAAAGTCTCAAGTTTTCTTTTATCATTAAGGTATAAATAAATACCAAACATAATGGTAATGATTTAAATAGGCATATTGCATACACATATATTCTTGTATAAAATACATGTTCCTAAACATGTATATGTCACAACAAATAGTCTTTGTATTAACATAAGTAAACATATCCTTTTTACTCATACAAAGACTAGTACATTTTTATAAAATACATTTTATTTACTAGTTACCTTTTAAGTTTACTTTCGCGAAAAAATAAAGAAAAAATAAAATGGTCTTATTACCTCACGCATAGTGTCATCTAAATCTGGAAATATCACAAAAGATATCTCGGAAAGATTGTGTATAAGATTTTGGAAAGATCTCTAAATATTTGAGATTTTTAGTTAGAGATCAGATGGACCCATTTTTTATAAAGAGCGAACCCCTTAAAAGAGGTGTTAGGTCACCATATTGTAAACACACAAGTATTGTAATGACAAAAATAAGATGAAGATGAGAGATGGATGATTACTTCAATATGATATGTGAATTGACAAGAGTGTAGCAAAGATAATGAAATAACCAACAAAGAGAAATGTTTACATAGCTTGGTATTTATAGGAAGGGGTTAGGGCAACTCCCCTTCCTTCATTTCCTAACAAAAACGTGGGCTTTAAGGCCCATGGGCTTCTAATACTTAAGCCTTACATTAAACATCTAAGTAATGAATATCATAAGCAACCAATAATTAATTACATATGATCGACACTTGATATACATTAAAATGTGTTCCCAACAAGGAGTCTGTGCAATCCGTGCACCTTTGAAAAAAATGGCTATAAATAGCATGCCATTTCTTTTGTTTTAATCATCACTTACCATTACTATATTTGGTAGAAACTAGAAGGAGTGGGTTGAATAGTTTCACCATTCTTATTTACGTTTTAGAAAATTCACTTTTACAAGTTACTTTTATGAAAAATGTTTCGATTCGACCTTTATGTGATATCAACACAACAACAAATAAATATAATAACAAGTAAGTAAAGATAAGGAAAGAAACAATCAAACCGAGACACAGAGATTTATAGTGGTTCAGCCACGAAGCTCTCTCTTCGCCCTACTCCACTCCTCGAGTCTCACACTCGAGAGTTTCATTTTCTTCTCCCCCTTTTTCTAGAAAAAAGGCTTCATCGAGAGTAGAAGAGAAAGAAGTCGACGGCATCATGATATCTCCCCTTGCTGAGTCCTCCCCCTAGATGAGTGCACTAGGGAATCGATCGATGGTATTTTGCTGCAAAAACAAGTTAGAAGAGACATGCAAGCAAGTAGTGATAACCTGCACATAAGAGATGAAGAGAAAATACGAGATAAAGCACATAATGGGGACAATCTCTTAAATAAGTGGACGGTCCCTTAGTGAAAAGGGACCGCCGTCATGATTGAGGATAGCCGTCAGAAAGTTGTCAGGGATACAGAATTAAGATAGCATGCATAAATTAGTCCATTCATTAAGAAACAACAAAGTCATACATATGACTATTACAATAAGATACTACATTCATAATCCTAGTCTAATCTTCTAGGATATCCCAAGCAAAGTCCTGTTTTATTATTAAGCGTGCATGCTTTTCTAAGACTTGCGGAGATGTGGTGGTGAAGGAGTTTTGGTTGAAAGTAAAAACCCGGGTAACAAGAGAATGGAGATGATGTAGTCAAGATCATTCTTCATCTTTTGAAAGTGGTTGTGTATGTAAATGTAACAAGCACAATAGCCCCCATGGGCATCCACTTAGGCAAGAGTGGGATGAGACATTGTTGGAGGGTTAAGTTTTTGAGATAGGATAATGTTGAGGAGACTTAAGTCAACAAGATTAGAGAATTCTTGAGCCTTGATGGAGTGTAAGGAGTTGACATTTGTCATTTGAGGTGGACATGAAGATGGTAATGGATGAACTTGAGGACTCGGGTTTGGATACTCTTTGTGAGTATATGGAGACTCATTTTGTGGTTGAGAGGTAAAGAAGGACAAAGATGAGGATGAGGCCTCTTAGTGTGATTTGGGATTGGAGTTAGTATGTTGATTGTTTGAGTTGTTGGAGTGGTTCATGAAATTGCCAAGGCTTTGTTTCTTCCTCCAAATGGGTTTGACTGACATTCTAGGTTTTCTAGGAGATGACATTTTGTTAGATGAGATGGAGAAGAAGGAAGGTTATGCCATGACAATAGATGGAGGAAGTGAAGGTTTAATTAGAGGTGAAAGAGAACAAGAATAGCAATGCATGCATGCTTAGTGTTATTAATTTAAATAACGTTTAAGAAAATAGAGAAGGTGGATAAGACCTAGAGATAGGCCGGTCAAACATGCATGAACAAGAAAGTATAAAAGAAGTCACGACAAAAGAATAAAGTGACGGTCCCATAATTTGATGGACGGTCCTTTATCTTTGGGGATCGTCGGTCGATAAAGGACCGCCACCAGTAAGTATGTCAATTTTTAGAAAATGTTTCTAGTGTGTGCCTACATGAAACATATGTGGAGATGAGATTATCTCGACTCTAAAGAAAGAAAAACCTAAGAGATAATCCAAAGTCTCCTACGTTCAATTTTGCTCATCTTTCCATGTTGGATTACATATTTGTTACATGATCCGATAAAAGAATTGAGCTCATCATGCATGCATGGAAAACGAGTTTTTGAATTGTATTAACAATGCACGAAAATATGGTTTTCCTATTCGTGAGAAGATTTTTGAAAAGAGTAAATTGGGGTTTTCATGCACAAGATAACTTTTGATTAGATTTTCATCATGCAATAATGGTCGTTAAGAAAACAAAAGAAATGCTTCCCTAATTTTAATTGTTCTTTGTGCACAAAAGAATCCTATATTTAGAAAGGAAGAAGTGAAAGACTTACAAGCCTTAAGAGGAGATGTGTTCCATCATACCTAATCCTAGACGAAGGTAGAAAAAGGGTTCTCGTTTAAGAGGTTTAGTAAGAATATGAGCTATGTTTTCTTCGAAAGGAACTTTTTCTATAGATATGTTACCCTTTTGTACATTATCCCTAAGAAAGTGGTGACAAATTTCTATCTGTTTGGTACGAGAGTTTTGCACGGGTTTTTACTTAAATCAATTGCTCCTTTATTGTCGCACATGATTGGAATGTCATCAAGTGTGATGCCATAGTCTATGAGAGCTTGTTTCATCCATAGTGCCTGTTGACATGCCTTTCCGGCACTTACATATTCGGCTTCGGTCGTGGAGATAGCTAGTGCCGTTTGTTTATTGGAGAACCAAGAAGTTAAGCAACAACCCATGAAGCTACAAATGCCACCAGTACTTTTTCGATCCACATAATCGCCAGCACGATCAGAGTTGGCATAAACTATTGTTTCTATGACGGTCCCCTTAGGATACCATAATCCTAAGTGCATATTGCCTTTAACGTATCAAAAGATATGCTTAACTGCTTCTAGATGAGAAGTTTTGGGATCTTATTAGAAGCGAGCACAGAGGCAGATACTAAACATGATATCGGGCCTACGCACCGTTAGGTACAATAAACTTCCTATCATACCTCTATACTTAGTAATATCTACGGATTCACCCTCTTCATCCTTGGTGAGCTTTGTGTCCGTAGCCATTGGGATTTTCAGAGGCTTAGCATCTTCTAATCCAGATTTCTTAAGCATTTCCTTAATATACTTAGATTGATTAAAGAATATTCCATCATTTAATTGTTTTATTTGGAGTCCAAGTAAGAAGTTAAGCTCGCCCATCATGCTCATTTCAAACTCGTCATGCATGATCTTGGAGAATTCATCACAAATGTCTTGACAAGTTAAACCGAATATAATGTCGTCGACATATATTTGGACGATTATGATGTTTGAATCTTTCTTCTTAGTGAAAAGAGTGTTATCTACCATTCCGATTGAGTATTCATGCTTAAGAAGTAAAGCTTTCAATCTATCATGCCAAGCCTTAAGAACTTATTTGAGACCATATAAAGCTTTCTTAAGTTTATAAACATGCTCAGGGTACTCAAAGTCAATGAATCCTGGAGGTTGTGCTACATATACCTCCTCATTGATGAGACCATTTAGGAATGCACTTTTCACATCCATTTGGAACAACTTAAAGTGTAATGCACAAGTATAAGTGTCACAACTCACCATTTCAGGTCATTTTAGGTCATTTCGGGAACTTTGGAAAAACACTATTCATAAATCACTATTCATCAAAACACTATTCATCGTTTTACTATTCATCATTTTCGAGGTCATTTTGATATTCTGAGAAACATTTGGGAAATTTACTATTCACTAAACACTATTCATTTCCGGAAAAGTTTTCACTATTCACTTGCATTACTCATTTCATCGTAAATTTAGTTTACGGGTATTCAAATTCGCGTAACCGGATTGGTTTAGGTGCGAATTCATTTCATTAGTGTTAAGAACACTGCATACGGACTGGAGATAGTCTGCATATCATCATAACAGCATTTTCATGTTATACCACTCTCAGGATTTTCAAATTTCTATATTCAGTACATTTAACGTTTTTACGTATAAGTAATTATAGTAAACGTTAACACCCGGTTTATACATGACGAATATATCTAAATATTCCCACGATGGTCCCGACATATTTTTATATCCATTTTAACATCATACAACTTATAACATTCAGTTACCCAGTATTTGGAAATTTATTTTATTTATAACGTACGCGTATGAATATTACGACGGTTTTCGTGAAAACTAAACAATAATCACCCGATCACTCAGTAATTGTACCCAACATATTTTTAATATGTTTTTAACATTATTATGACTATATTTTGTCCCGGTTAACTTCGTGAACAATTATTTCTATTAAAACCGTTACCCGATTTTAACGAATAACACGGAATAACACTTAACGCTACACTAGATTTCTAATTAAATCACAAGTACCCCCAACCCCCCCCCCCCCCCCCCCCCTTGGCTCACCATAACCGGCCCATGAGACACCCCTTTAACCTTATGCCTTAAATTTCTAAGTATAATACTATTAAACCTTAAAAACCTTACATTAACCAAAAATCAAGAATCATAATATACACTTTTAGAAAGATCAAAACTCTTCTCATCTTTTTCTCCTTGTTCTTCCCAAAACCCACGACCATAACCAAACCAACCCTTGATCCATTATTTTTGAAAAGTTAAAACACTAAACTTGTTCCTTTTACATGCCTAAACAAGAATCAATCAACAAAAACACAAGAACATCAAGCATAATCATCCTATAATCATCTCATTTTGTCAAGTAAGTTATCATTTTTATTTTTACATGAAACATCTTATATTTACTTGTATTACATGATTTCCATGCTAAAAACTATGTACAACTAGCTATACCACCACTTATTTTGTCAAAAATGAAACATACAAACCCTAACTTTTTAGTTATGAATCCCCTTGCTCTAATAACTTGGTTAGGAGTCCATGGCACCCTAAGAAGGTGTATGGTAGGATTAGATTAGCCATGTGGTGATTACAAGAGGTTTGGTGATGGTAGAAATTGATTTTTAACCTTGGAAACATAATTTGGAACCTATTTTAGACATGCTGTCCCGTTTTGTAAAAATATGGAAAATCAGTAAACACCAAGGAAACTTTGGCAAAATTTTTAGAAAATACTTTCAAAAACGAATCCGTAGGCGAAAGAACGGATTAAAAAGAGCTTATAACGAAGAAGTTATGATTTTTGCAAGATTGTTGACGAAAAGTATTTTCTGGAAATTAGTTGCTGTTGGACGTTTTTCGTCGGTCAAAAAGAGACTTTAGACATAACCCGGAGGAGCCGAGCTTTCCAAAATATATTACTATATACTAAGACGAAACCGTGGACATAAAGAACAAGTAAAACGGACAAGTAACGACAAAGATATTCACGTTTGAATATCGGCTAAAACCACTTTATATTTGACAGCTTTTATATAAATTTGGCACAAAAACTACGAAGTACATTTTTGAGCTAGACATAATATTAAGTACCAAGCTTTATAACTAATGTAGTATTAGTTATTACGAGTATATTTTCATCATTTCAAGGATTACAACCCGAGTATTTCAACGCTAACATGGAAACTTACGTTATATATATATAAGTATATATATATATTACAACTAGCTTATTATATTTTCTAATAGCAATATTTTTTCCAAATTCTTGGATTATATATTTTGATAACACAAGTGTTTTTCCAAAGACTAGAGTGGTATAGAAACATGAGCATGGACATTCATAACATCATTTGGTGATCTAAAGTAGATCGTTCATCATTCATATTAGGTTGCGGTTAGAGATCGAACCTCATTTCTGTGTACACTTTTGTCATCGTAGCTGTTGCATCAGGTGAGTCATAGCCCCTACTCTTTTAATTGTTTTATCAACTCTTTGGGGGAGATACATGCTACTACTTGCTTACTTGTACAGATTCACATAACATTTATACTTGGGAAACATTATACTTGATAACATTATACTTGATTACATTATACTTGATTACATTATACTTGATGTCATACATACGAGATTGTGTTATACTTAACTGTGTTATACTAAACTGTGATGGATACATACATACATACTTCCAATGGCCCCAGATTTAGTTCTGGGCACTACCATGGAAACATATATACTTCTTATGGCCCCAGATTAAGGTTCTGGGCACAACCATGGAAGTATACATACTTAGGTGAGGTCTTCGGAGATGAAGTGTAGACTCACTACTAATTGCTAAACTGTTGTTATGAACTTATACATATCTTACTCATACTATACATTGTAGCAGTGGGTTGTGAACACACAGGTTACAAGTCTCTTATGACGGGACTTGCAACTGAGTGGATTTACGATGCCTTTGCTGTGTGAACATTCTTTATAAGCTTTTTCAACTGCATTAAGACAAACTCTATGAACTCACCAACCTTTGTGTTGACACTTTTAAGCATGTTTATCTCAGGTTAGAAAGGCGATAGCAGGTGTGTGGAGCTGAGAGTCTTAGGGCATGCTTTTGGAGACTTTCACTTTTATCGTTTACCATTCGATACACTTTAAAAACTTATGTATCATTCTACTTTGGGATCTTTGTTTTGTAAACTATGACTTTTATCTATTCGAATGGTAACTTTTCAAAAACGTCTCATTTAGAGTTCGTTTTCTATATCTTGTACTTTGTGCCCTGAAGTAGCATCCCAATGACACAGTCTTCCGCTGCGGTATTTTGGGGGTGTTACAGATTGGTACCAGAGCCTTGGTTATAGAGAACTAGGTTGTTTTAGAGTCTAGACTATAACTACATACATGTAGACTCTCCTCCCTATCGCCTTGCACTTTACATACACTTACGCTTGCTGGTAACTTATTTATTTTTGGACCTACGCTATTAGATACTTTGTAGAAACCGTTAGAAACTAGACTTCCCAGTGACTTTAACACTTAAGGGAGAATCCTTTGTTCCTTTGTACTAAGCGTGACATTCCCTAGATGCCTATTTAAGCAACGTCTACCACTGAGATATGTGTGCCTGGTGATATGTACACTTGTGAAAGGAAACATTTATAATTGTGGTGGCCAACATAATTATAAGTGCTTCACGACACACGTGGACATATGACTATGCAGATGTAGATCGGTGTTGGCACAACTTAGGAAACAACTGGCAGCACGGTATTATATATGAGGATGTGAAGTATAGACTTTGGTTAATCAACGGTTTTCCCTCATCTCTGACGTTCACTAAATGTCCTTCCTCTCAGGAAATCATGGCACCAAAGAGAGTGACTCGTAGCTCTGTTCGAGGAGGCGCAACACCAAGGGGTGGAAGGACTGGTGGACGTGGAGGTAGAGGAGGTAGAGGAGCTGCTCATGACACCAGTAACCCAAGTAACGATGGTGGAAGAACTGGTGGACGTGGAGGTAGAGGAGGTGGTCACGGCGTTGAAAACAATGATAACAACGACGGTGGAAATACTGATTTTGAAGCCATCATCGCTCGACAACTTGAAAACTTTCTCCCCACTATTGTCACTCAAGTTGGCGATCATATGAATAATTTGGCAAACCACGAAAGCGGAATTAACAACACCAATGGTATAGGCCAGAATGGTAATGGCAACAACATCACTAGGACCGGATGCACGTATAAGGAATTTACGTCATGTAAGCCAATTGATTTCGATGGTGTAGGAGGCGCGTTGGTGTATACTCGATGGGTTGAAAAGATGGAGTCGGTGATCGACATTAGTAACTGTGCAGCACATCAAATGGTGAAGTATTCCATGTGTTTACTATCAGGAAAGGCACTGACATGGTGGAATACGCAGATTCAAGCTAGGGGTAGAGCGGCAGCTGTAGGTATGACATGGGATGATTTTAAGGCATTACTGAAGGAGGAATACTGCCCGGACAACGAGATGCAAAAGCTGGAGGATGAACTCTATCATCTCTCTATGATAGGGGCTGGACATGCAGCCTATACGGATCGATTCCATGAATTAGCCAGACTAGTTCCACACCTAGTTACCCCTGAGTCCAAGAGGATCGAGAGGTACATATATGGCCTTGTCCCAGAAATTCGTGGGATTGTAAAAACAACTGAGCCTGCTACAATTCAGAGTGCAATATTGAGAGCAGGGACTCTGACAGATGAGATGGTTAGAAATGGAAGCTTGAGGGACAGTGATAAAAGGAAGGGAACAAGCGAGTCGAACAAGCAGACTGACAACAAAAGGGCAAGGACCTTTGCGGCGACTAATTCGGGTCAGAGAGAGTATTTAGGCCAGCATCCTAAATGTACGAAATGTAACTTTCATCACCAAAAGACTGTGCCCTGCCGTATGTGTGCTAATTGCAGACAGTCTGGTCATTATGCAAACCAGTGTACGAACCAAAAGACATGCTATGAGTGTAACAGCCCGGATCACTTTCGGAACACCTGTCCTAAGTTGAAAAGGAATCTTAACCAAGGGGGCAATCGTCCAAACTTAGCAGCAGCAATTGAAGGGCCACGAGATGAGGCCAATGAGATTCCACCCGCACTTGGCAGAGCTTACTTCCTAGGAAATCCTATCACCCAACATGTCCGCGGTAGCACATCGGGTACATTCTCTTGAACAACAATCGTATTTTAGTAGCACTTAAGTCTTAATACAGGACCTATACACAACATTGACTAATCTGAGACCTAGCAGCATTAACCTTAGTCATACTAACATTAGAAATTTGATTAGTGTAAGCAATTCCAAAGTCGAGCAAATCTTTCAAAAGATCTTTTTCAAGGATGTTGAATCCAGACTTTGATTTTTAGCTTGGTTCTAGTGACTGTTCTTGTTTGATTGGGTTGCGAAAATCGAGCTAAAAGTTAAAGTCATCACTCAAACCGATTTAGCTTAATCTCATGACTGTTCTTGTTTGATTGGGTTGTGGGCTTAAGTGAAAATCGGTTACCTAAATGATTAACCTAAAAGAGGTCTTTTGAGGACTATGCTCGGGATTGGGAAGGTTTGCCTCATCAAGTCTGACCACGAGAACATACCTAGTTGGATAGGAAACCCACATACATAAGCTTTGACACATTTAACTGATTAACATTAACTGAACTTCGGGACGAAGTTCCTATTAGAGGGGAAGACTGTCACAACTCACCATTTCAGGTCATTTTAGGTCATTTCGGGAACTTTGGAAAAACACTATTCATAAATCACTATTCATCAAAACACTATTTATCGTTTTACTATTCATCATTTTCGAGGTCATTTTGATATTCTGAGAAACATTTGGGAAATTTACTATTCACTAAACACTATTCATTTCCGGAAAAGTTTTCACTATTCACTTGCATTACTCATTTCATCGTAAATTTAGTTTACGGGTATTCAAATTCGCGTAACCGGATTGGTTTAGGTGCGAATTCATTTCATTAGTGTTAAGAACACTGCATACGGACTGGAGATAGTCTGCATATCATCATAACAGCATTTTCATGTTATACCACTCTCAGGATTTTCAAATTTCTATATTCAGTACATTTAACGTTTTTACGTATAAGTAATTATAGTAAACGTTAACACCCGGTTTATACATGACGAATATATCTAAATATTCCCACGATGGTCCCAACATATTTTTATATCCATTTTAACATCATACAACTTATAACATTCAGTTACCCAGTATTTGGAAATTTATTTTATTTATAACGTACGCGTATGAATATTACGACGGTTTTCGTGAAAACTAAACAATAATCACCCGATCACTCAGTAATTGTACCCAACATATTTTTAATATGTTTTTAACATTATTATGACTATATTTTGTCCCGGTTAACTTCGTGAACAATTATTTCTATTAAAACCGTTACCCGATTTTAACGAATAACACGGAATAACACTTAACGCTACACTAGATTTCTAATTAAATCACAAGTACCCCAACCCCCCCCCCCCCCTTGGCTCACCATAACCGGCCCATGAGACACCCCTTTAACCTTATGCCTTAAATTTCTAAGTATAATACTATTAAACCTTAAAAACCTTACATTAACCAAAAATCAAGAATCATAATATACACTTTTAGAAAGATCAAAACTCTTCTCATCTTTTTCTCCTTGTTCTTCCCAAAACCCACGACCATAACCAAACCAACCCTTGATCCATTATTTTTGAAAAGTTAAAACACTAAACTTGTTCCTTTTACATGCCTAAACAAGAATCAATCAACAAAAACACAAGAACATCAAGCATAATCATCCTATAATCATCTCATTTTGTCAAGTAAGTTATCATTTTTATTTTTACATGAAACATCTTATATTTACTTGTATTACATGATTTCCATGCTAAAAACTATGTACAACTAGCTATACCACCACTTATTTTGTCAAAAATGAAACATACAAACCCTAACTTTTTAGTTATGAATCCCCTTGCTCTAATAACTTGGTTAGGAGTCCATGGCACCCTAAGAAGGTGTATGGTAGGATTAGATTAGCCATGTGGTGATTACAAGAGGTTTGGTGATGGTAGAAATTGATTTTTAACCTTGGAAACATAATTTGGAACCTATTTTAGACATGCTGTCCCGTTTTGTAAAAATATGGAAAATCAGTAAACACCAAGGAAACTTTGGCAAAATTTTTAGAAAATACTTTCAAAAACGAATCCGTAGGCGAAAGAACGGATTAAAAAGAGCTTATAACGAAGAAGTTATGATTTTTGCAAGATTGTTGACGAAAAGTATTTTCTGGAAATTAGTTGCTGTTGGACGTTTTTCGTCGGTCAAAAAGAGACTTTAGACATAACCCGGAGGAGCCGAGCTTTCCAAAATATATTACTATATACTAAGACGAAACCGTGGACATAAAGAACAAGTAAAACGGACAAGTAACGACAAAGATATTCACGTTTGAATATCGGCTAAAACCACTTTATATTTGACAGCTTTTATATAAATTTGGCACAAAAACTACGAAGTACATTTTTGAGCTAGACATAATATTAAGTACCAAGCTTTATAACTAATGTAGTATTAGTTATTACGAGTATATTTTCATCATTTCAAGGATTACAACCCGAGTATTTCAACGCTAACATGGAAACTTACGTTATATATATATAAGTATATATATATATTACAACTAGCTTATTATATTTTCTAATAGCAATATTTTTTCCAAATTCTTGGATTATATATTTTGATAACACAAGTGTTTTTCCAAAGACTAGAGTGGTATAGAAACATGAGCATGGACATTCATAACATCATTTGGTGATCTAAAGTAGATCGTTCATCATTCATATTAGGTTGCGGTTAGAGATCGAACCTCATTTCTGTGTACACTTTTGTCATCGTAGCTGTTGCATCAGGTGAGTCATAGCCCCTACTCTTTTAATTGTTTTATCAACTCTTTGGGGGAGATACATGCTACTACTTGCTTACTTGTACAGATTCACATAACATTTATACTTGGGAAACATTATACTTGATAACATTATACTTGATTACATTATACTTGATTACATTATACTTGATGTCATACATACGAGATTGTGTTATACTTAACTGTGTTATACTAAACTGTGATGGATACATACATACATACTTCCAATGGCCCCAGATTTAGTTCTGGGCACTACCATGGAAACATATATACTTCTTATGGCCCCAGATTAAGGTTCTGGGCACAACCATGGAAGTATACATACTTAGGTGAGGTCTTCGGAGATGAAGTGTAGACTCACTACTAATTGCTAAACTGTTGTTATGAACTTATACATATCTTACTCATACTATACATTGTAGCAGTGGGTTGTGAACACACAGGTTACAAGTCTCTTATGACGGGACTTGCAACTGAGTGGATTTACGATGCCTTTGCTGTGTGAACATTCTTTATAAGCTTTTTCAACTGCATTAAGACAAACTCTATGAACTCACCAACCTTTGTGTTGACACTTTTAAGCATGTTTATCTCAGGTTAGAAAGGCGATAGCAGGTGTGTGGAGCTGAGAGTCTTAGGGCATGCTTTTGGAGACTTTCACTTTTATCGTTTACCATTCGATACACTTTAAAAACTTATGTATCATTCTACTTTGGGATCTTTGTTTTGTAAACTATGACTTTTATCTATTCGAATGGTAACTTTTCAAAAACGTCTCATTTAGAGTTCGTTTTCTATATCTTGTACTTTGTGCCCTGAAGTAGCATCCCAATGACACAGTCTTCCGCTGCGGTATTTTGGGGGTGTTACAATAAGCAAGCAAAATCCTAATTGACTCTAGTCTAGCTACGGGTGCATAGGTTTCGTCATAATTAATTCCCTCTTGTTGATTATAGCCTTGTGCGACTAACCTTGCTTTGTTCCTAGATACAATACCATGTTCATCAAGTTTGTTTCTAAACACCCACTTGGTTCCTATTATGGTAACATTCTTAGGTCTTGGTACTAAATTCCAAACATCATTTGACTTAAATTGATTTAATTCTTCTTGCATTGTGATGGTCCAACTTTCATCTTTCAATGCTTCATTAACGTTTTTAGGTTGATCGAGACAAAACAAAAAGAAGTTGCTTCTGTCTTGAGCTTGTGATCTAAGGGTTCTTTGGTTTAAGTTTCCTATGACGTTGTTTAAGGGATGATTCCTAGATTCCTTAATGTTGGTGGTTTCGGCTATTTTGATGGTTTCTTTTTCTTGAGAAATGTTTAGGTTTTTCATATTTTCAACTATCAAATTTTCTTTATCTAAATCATCATCTACCAAAGGTGATGTTTTAGGTGGGGGAGGACTCTCATCGAAAGTCACGTTAAGTGATTCTTCGACGACCATTGTTTCCTTGTTGAGAACAATATAGGCTTTACTATTATGTGAATATCCTAGGAATACACATCCGTAAGACTTTGAGTCAAACTTGGTGAGATAATCTTTGGTGTTTAGAATGTAGCACTTACTTCTGAAAACCTTGTAATATTCTAGAGTAGGTTTCCTACCTCTCAAGATTTCATAAGGGGTTTTTCCTAAGATCGGCCTGATGAGGATTCTATTGAGTATATGTGTGGAGGTTCAACTGCATTGCACCAAAATTTTTGAGGAATGGATCGCTCATTTAGCATTGTTCTACTTATTTCTTGTAAGGTTCTATTTTTCCTTTCGACTACTCCATTTGATTGTGGAGTGCATGGAGTCGAGAAGTTGTGAGTAATACCATTAGCTTCACAATAGGTTCCGAATTGCACTTCATTATCAAATTCTCTACCATGATCCGTCCTAATGGTAACTATGGTACATCCTAGTTGGTTTTGAATTTTCTTGCTAAAGGTTTTGAATTGCGCGAAAGCTTCGGTTTTGTTTTTAAGGAACATAGTCCATGTATACCTAGAGTAATCATCCACTATCACTAAGGTGTAAAGATTTCCTTTGTAGCTCCATACAGCGGATGGACCGAAGAGGTCCATGTGAAGAATTTCTAAACATCTAGAGGTTGAGACCATATTCTTAGGTTTATGACTAGAGTGTGCTTGTTTTACAACTTTACAAGCATCACAGAAGTGTTGGTCGAACATAAGTTTAGGTAGATTTCTAACTAAATCCATAGATGCTAGAGATTGAAGTAAACGCATATTAGTGTGTCCTAATCTTCTACACCACAAGGTGGAGTTTAACCGTAGCCAAACATACATTGTTGCTAGGTTTACTACTTATCTTCATGACATATAGGTTACCTTTCCTAACTCCTTTGGCAATTACTTTTCCATCCTTTATGATTTCACTACCATCTTCGAAAAAGATTACCTTACACTTATTATCACATATTTGACTAATACTTAAGAGATTAAAGCTTAGATTATCTACGTGTTCTACATGTGTGATAGTAAAAGAGTTATGAGTGATCGTACCTTTGCTAATGATATTACCTTTAAGTTTACTACCAAAAGTGATGTTACCTCCACTGCGTGGTTGACATAATGAGAATAGCTTACGATTACCCATCATGTGATTAGTGCATCCACTATCCTTGACCTATTCATCAGGCTCCAAGTCCATTCCCAAGGATATCTAATGACGACATAGACAAATTCAAACATATGGTTCCCAATATCTCACGGGTCCAAAGTTATTAGTATCAAACTTCCTATGCATTTGTTGTATTTTTGTAGGATGATGAAATGGTGAGTAGAAACCTATGGGTAGAAAATTGTTTTTCCAATTGACAGGACATGTCTTTGGATTGTTTTGTTTCTTAGGTGATCTTGGTCTAGATTGTCTTTGAATGACATTAGTTTTTCTAGGTGGTGGAGATATAGATCTTACTAAAGGTTTGTTAAATCCTACACCAGGTTTGAGTAATTGTTTATGGAAATGTTTAACTTCTCTTATACTAGCAATGGGTACTTTAGAATTCATTACATTTAGTTGCTTTGGATGAGGACCCAAAACTAATTTTGGAATTTTCTTGAATTCACCTACTGGTGACGGTCCTTTAATGATAAGGGACCATCAGGGGCATTTGAGGGACCGTCATCAGTAGCTTGAGGTTTCACAAATTTTATTTCCTTTGTTCCACTTGTTGAGCCTTCAAAGAAACTATAGCCTATTCTGGTTTTATTATCCGAAAACTTTTGAGCATCTATTATTTGTTTAAGAGAGTGGGTAATCTTTTCAAATTTATCAAGTTTTTCTTTCTCTTTGAGTTCCTCAGTTTTGATTTTAAGATAAAGACATGTTTTGCATTCAAGATCAATTTCTTTACCTTTTTCAAGTCTAGATAATTTATCCTTAAAGTATAAAATTTCTTTTTCTAGTTTATATTTGATAGATTTTAAAGATATGTTTTTCAAAATTATCTTTTGACTCATTTTGCAAATTTTATCATATTCGTTGTCTAGGTCAAGCGAATCTAACGAAAGTTTATCATCATTGTAGAGATTGGTTTCGAGATGTACCTCTTTTAAAGTTCCGGCCATTAGACAAGTGATGAGTGTTAAATTACACATACCTTTTTACCTAATAAATCGGACAAAAAAGACCAAATCCGATTAATAAATGCCAAATATATGTGTTTTTGTGTTTGTGATTGTGCAGGTATGGATATTTTGAAAAGTGGACAAAAATCAAAGAAAACCCGACAAAACGAGCACGAGAATGGAAAGAGCACGAAATTACGAGTCAATCGGTGCTTTGCAAGAAATTTTGAGCAACCGGGTAAATTTTAAACGACTAATTGAAGATTGTCATAGCCGACAACAAAATGTATTATCCAACTACATTTAAAAAGCCCAAAATGTAGCAAGCATGCAAAAATCGAGCGAGCATTAGATACTTTTAGTCCAAACCGCTTCTACTCTCTAGCCCGTAATCTAACAAGAAGACCAAAATGCTATGGAGATATTTTTTCTTGAAAGCAGAGACGTGGCATTAACTTGGGATGGTCAGTGGTCAGTATAGTCAAACCAAAATGCTATGGAGATATTTTTTCTTCAAAATTTGATACGCTCGGATCAACTACTTAACCAAGGGATGGTCAGTATAGTAAAAAACCTTGCATATTCTCCGGTGAGTATAGTGTATCCCCGGGTCGTTAAGTCCTGACGAGGTGTGAAATGGTGAATCGGTTCAAGTTCGTGATCTGGTGATTTGAATGAGGTTTAAAGAGAGATTTGGAATTTGTAAACTAAATTAAGCAAATAACAATTCAAAATAACTCAAATTAATAAACACGTAAATCACAATTATACTAAAACGTAATCTAAACCTAAAACTAAATGATTAAAGCGATGATAATAATAACACTAGTACCAAGTAAATAATATTAACCTAACGATAAAAGATCACAACTAAAAATATTAAGCAAGCTAATAAGAAATATATGATAAAAAGATATACTTGTTAAGCAAATTATCACGATCCGTAAGTGTGCTTTATTAATTCAATTAAGTTCTCTTATTGATGAATTAATATCTCTTACGAATAAATATTTTTCACAACGTTAGTTTATTTTGAAAACAATCTTTCATAAAGAGATATCAATATCTAAATTAAAACTCAATTATTTTCACGGCTTTTGCCCGCTCAAACAACCAAAATTTCAATCTAAGTAACTTAAAATTACTAACCAATATATTTTCTAGCTTTTATAAAACCACACTTAATTCACGGAATAATCTACTCAACAAGTGTATCAAAAAGTCTACTCACTACTCATGACTACTAAGCTAACAATAACAAGCATATTTCTATAATAACATATATAAACTACTCGCACATAATAAAAACTAAACTACAAGCAATAAATAAAGCAACAATAATAACTAAGCTAAACATGGCAATAAAAAAATTAAAAAGATAAAGGGATAAGAGATAACCGAATGAGACGAAAAATATAAAGATGACGAAATGAGACCCATTCTATCATAAGCTTCAAACCATCATCCATAAGCTCCATCATTAACCCCAAATATTGTTCACTAACTATGCCTTAAACAAACTTTAAAACTCCACTGATTACCTTTTGCTACTCATAACTAGACTAAAAATAAATAAATATTTGATTTAGGTAAGTTTCAATAACTAAAAGGAAAAAGTTTAGCTACTGAAAAATTTTGTGAAGTAAATTGCTTAAACTATTGAAGTAAAATTTAAAGAGAAGATATTTAAACAAAGATTAAAGATCCATAAACTAGAAACACTTCATACCAACTAGTTGTAAAGCAAATCTCAAAATGATTAAAACAGTTATCTCATAGTGACCGAAATAAATATAACGACTACAACAGAAATTTTTTATGAAAACACTAAATGATAGTAAAAGTGACGGCTGAGTAAATGCTGGTGAGATTCGGGACCGACCCAGTGGTGTGTCGGCTGCTCTCTCTAATGTTTATCTACCTACATAAAATGAAAAAAATAAACTACCAAGAAGAAGAAAAAAATATGATATATATCCCCTGGTCTTTACTGCTACTCTTCTTCTTATATAATATTAGTACTCCGTATTTGCTAGTCTTCTAGTCCAAGATAAGTTTTGTGGCCAAGTTAATGCCACATCTCTTCTTTCAAGAAAAAATATCTCCATACCATTTTGGTCTTCTTGTTAGATTACGGGCTAGAGAGTAGAAGCGGTTTGGACTAAAAGTATCTAATGCTCGCTCGACCTTTGCATGCTTGCTGCATTTTGGGCTTTTTAAATGTAGTTGGATAATACATTTCGTTGTGGGCTTTGACAATTGTTGATATAAATGAATGACTAAAAACGTTATTCATATCTTTCGATATCTCTATGTTTTGATAATCACAAAACGAAAACACATCAAACCAAAGATCATGACGTAAACAAGTATTTAGTAGTAAATAATCACTTTCACCATCTAATCACTTATGGTATGAATAAACAAAGTGTCTAAATGCATTATAAGATCAAAGGAACACTTTTGTTAATCACTAGATATTTATAAAATGTCACAAAACATTTTATATCTTTTATAAAACATTTTTGGCATTAAAAGAATATGTTTAATTCATTAAAAATTTATGAATTCAAATTTTCAACCAAAAATGGCAAATCTAATCCAGAAAAATTTCCCTCGCAAAAGGACAAGAAAATCCAACGTTCAGGAGCGCGGCCCCCTTTATTATACTAGGCGGCCCCCTTAATCATTAAGGGGACCGCCCCCTAATTAAGGGGACCGGCACGCTCTAGGACAGTATTTCTGGCCCTTTAAATACTGGATCATTCCACATATTTTTCTCACCTTTTTGCACTAGAAACTTTCTGATTCAAATCTCCATTTCAATCTTAAAAATTCTTTGATCATATAATTCATAAGCCTTTGTTTCCAAGTGATCAAAAGCCTCATTCATTCAAGTGCAAAGAGAAGAATACTTCTATTCATCAAGTCTAGGAGTATTACAACTTAGTATCATCTGGGTATCTAAGTTGCTTGTTTATTTCATCTTGTATATCATTCATTCTTTGGTGAATATAGTGTATACATTGATTAGTTAGATTTAGATATAGGATCTAGATTTATTGAAGGTGTGAAGTAGCACTAGAAGTGAAGAAGTAGTGGTGAATAGGATTAGTGATAGAAGAGATAAGTAGTGATAAAAAGGATTGGTGATAGAAGAAATAAGTAGTGGTCGTATATTGAAGTGGAGATAGTTGTGAAGACAAAGAAGTTGAAGCTTTGAAGTTGAGAAGACCTTGAAGCCTAGAAGTTGTGAAGTAGTATATATTTTGGAGTAGTGGTTAGGACTTAGTAGTGAAGGTGTAAAGAAACAAGTGGCGTGAAGAAAAAGGGTTAGCTAAGTAGAAAGTTGTGAAGAAGCTAGGAGTGAAGTAGAAAGGTGTGAGGAAGAATTGGTGTGACGTAGATTGGTGTGAAGAAGTCGTGTAGAAGTTGTGATTGTGTTGTGACAAAGTTGTGGTGTGTAATTTGGTGTGTAAGGTTTTCTCCGCCATAAGGGAGGCTTTTGATCTAGTGAAGAAAAACTCTCGAGTAGGTGACTCGGGGAGTGGAGTAGGGCAAAGAAGGTGTCCTTGTATCCGAATCACTATAAATCCTTTGTCTCTCGGTTTGATCTTTCCATCTTTCACTTTTTGATTACTTACTTACTAGCATTCCATACATAATTATTATTGCTTATGTTGTGCACATATTAATTTCACATAAAGATCAAACTAACATTCATTCATAACATTAATCTTTCAAAAACATACCAAGTACACAAACTTATATTAACACACTTATATATATATATATATATATATATATATATATATATATATATATATATATATATATATATATATATATATATATATATATATATATATATATATATATATATATATATATATATATATATATATATATATATATATATATATATATTCCTATATATGATATATGAAATTATAAACTCTTTCCCAACATTAAACATAAGTAGTGTTTATACACAATCGAAAATACACTAGTGTAGACACTTTCGCATTAAAGAGTTTTGAAGTTGTACATTATACATAAGTAGTGTTTATACAAAATCATAAATAAACTTGTATCTATATTTTTGCATTAAAAAGTTTTGAAATTTTCATCTAAACTTTTGAAGCTAACTTTTACAAAACAAATAAAACGAAAAAGACGTAAAACTATTCAACCCCCCTTCTAGTTTTCCGCAATTGGTATCAAGAGCCAGGTCTAGCAAGATTTTTAAAATAGATTGTATTTTAAAACTTGTAACGATCTATGGAATTTGAAAAATATTTAGAAGGGGAATTTACACAACAACCACCATTACTTAAAAATGATTATTTTCTTGAATGGAAAAATAAATTTGAAAATTATGTGAAATCAATAGATTCTGATCTTTGGCATATCATTTCAATTGGTGATCTTAAACCAACCAAAATGAATTTTGAAAATCAATATAATAATCTTCAAACCAAAATTGATAAAAATACTAAAGCCAAATTACTTATTTTCAAAACTCTACCAAGAGTTGAATATGAAAGATTATTTCTTTGTAAAACGGCAAATGATATTTGAAAATGTCTTTTAAAGTTTCACCAAGAGAAATGTAAAACCAAAGATGATAAACTTGATATTGCACAAGAAATAGTTACTCTAGAAAACTTAATAGATAAATATTTAGTTGAAATAAATACATGTACTACTAGTTCAAATGTGATCATTGAAGGTATCAATAACAAAGAATACATGAGCCAAATCTGAAGAAAGAGTGTTAATAAATCATGGTGCAACAAGTACGAAGAAGACGATGATAATACGGCTTGTGAGAATATTCAAACTAATGTGAATACAAGTATTGATGGCAAGGACTACATGCCTCTCGATCTAAGCGAAACTACAAGTAAAACATGGAACGACATGGACGATGGAATTGATCAACATATAGCATGTGAAGATTATACAACTACTAATAAGGTACAATCCGAAACCGAACATTTTTGCTATGATCAATTTACATTAGAATTTTCAAAATTGGAAAACAACTTCAAACATTTTTGCGACATTGACTCCAAAATGATTCCTAAAAATAAATCTTCAATATTCATTGAAAACAATTTTGAAAAGGAAATAATTTTAGAAGATAAAATGTCTAGACCTGAAAGCAATATTGAAATTGATCTTAAATGTAAATATTGTCAAGACTATAAACATGAAACTAAAATGGAAAATGAAAGAGCAAAAATATTAGCAAAATTTGAAAATAGCTCTAGATCTTTAAAATATTTACTTAACATTCAAAAGTCATTTTATGATAAAACCGGTTAGGATTTACCGTAAATGATCCTTCAACAAATGTACCAAAACAAATAAAATTTGTTGAACCTAGTGGAGAAATTTAGAACTAATATTATTTACACTCTTTATTTATCACTCTAGTCAAGAAAGTCATTGTTTGTTGATTAAAACAAACTATTGATGAATTCTTGTACTTCTCGACAACATCCTCATCATGTGCATTTAAATGCAATGGATGTTCTCAACTAACCAACTCGGACCCATGAGAATCTGGGTACCAAGCTCTTTATCATGTTTAGGTAATTAACGAACGAAGAGACTTTTAAGTTTTGGATTGCTCACCTTGCTCACTTACTTTTGACAACTATTGGTTCCTATCACTATGTTTCACATTCTGCACATGATTTGCCTATGATGTTGTTGCGGTCACTTATTGTCTCGGCATTTTGTTCTTCACTCTTGGAGTATTGGTTTTATAGTGTGTCCGTTACTATTACAAGATGAAGGCTCCAAAGCACTTCTATTCTTAGTCTTCACGACTTGTGATGATTGGTGTGATCGATTAAGCATTTCGGTTCAAGCTCCCTTGATTTCTATTGCGTTACTTTGCTACTTCGACATGTTTTGGGCAAACTTTTAAGATGTCTTCCAGTTCTCTCATGCCCACTCGTTAAGAAAAGCTGGACCTGAGGTAAGCTTTCTTTTCAAAAACTTGCCAATATTACATTATATTAAAGTATGCTTTAATTAGTATATGAATATGATTTAATTTATAAGTTGCCATGCTTTTAGATCTTTAATACTATTATATGCATATATGATATTAGGATAATTAACCTTCTTGTTGTTTAGTCTATTATCATTTTTCTTAGTCTTCATTTATATTGAAGATCCTCTATGATCTATAGTAGAATACTTACCATTTATGCTATATGATCTTACTAGTTGCATTAATAGATGTATTATAATTGAAATTTGTTAGTAACTTAATATTATGATATTCTTTGTATACATACATATATATATATATATATATATATATATATATATATATATATATATATATATATATATATATATATATATATATATGTGTGTGTGTGTGTGTGTGTGTGTATGTATGTATATATATATATATATATATATATATATATATATATATATATATATATATATATATATACATATACATATATATATATACATATATATATATATATATATATACATATATATATATATATATATATATATATATATATATATATATATATATATATATATATATATATATATATATATATATACACATGTCTATCTTGTATCCATAGATGATTTACTTTGTCCCTCTCTATCTCATTGCATTTAGATCATAAATATCTACCATCTCTCTTCCATATCTTTAGTTGTCATTAGAGATGATTATACGTGACAACGGGCTTAACTGATTCTCTTGAGTATGATAAGTTTTCATTTCAAATCCTTTATTTGCAATTTCTTGAATATCTATATCAAAACATCATGTTTAAAACCTCTCTCTTTAAATAAAAAATCTTTCAAATATCTATATTTTTTTTTTCTACAAACAACATGTTTAACTATAATTTGCCATAACCTAATTTTAATCAAAATCAAGATTGAAATTTTTTTTTCTCTCATATTATGAAACAAAACTCAATTTATTTTATTGTAATACACACTTGAATTTATTTCAAAACATTGTTGAATAAAACTAAAAACGTTTTGCTTAAAACATATTTGATTATCTCACATGTGTCATACACTTCTATGGAAATGACATTCACAATTTAATCAAATCATTTCATGAAAATCATGGTTTGCCCATATGGATCTTGTTTATAATAAGTCTTGAAGTCCATACAATCATATCTTCCTACTTGTTACTTGTAAGCAATCATCAATATGTTTGCACTAGCCTACATGTTATCATCTTCATACAGTTACATATTTAACTAATTTGCTTTGTTGCTTCCTTAGTTGCATATCTTAATTGATAAATTAGTAGATAGCATGATTATTAGAAATTAATTGTCTAATTTAATTATTTCTATATCACTCTCTACATTCATGAATAGTATGCCCTATATTGCCTCAAAGTGTTGAACTTACTTGAATCCAAATTCAAAAACACAACCTTTTTAAAAATTTTCTGCCAAAAAACCCATTTCTGGCATTCTGGGAATCACCAGATGGGCGGCCCCCTTAATTATATAAGGCGGCCCCCTTAATTTTAAGGGGACCGGCCCCTAATTAAGGGGACCGGCCATCTGATGGCCGGGGATACTGTTTTCTTTATCACCTTTTGACCCATTTCACCCTATACTTCCCAAAATTCACAAACACATTTTGTCCCATACTATCCCTCAAAATTTACCTTCCTAACCACATTTCTCATACACTATAAATACCCTCTTCCCATCATTAATGCCATCACACCCAAACATGTCATCTCCCAACAACCAAAAACCAAAGATTTCAAGAACCGCAAGGATCTCCGTCAAACCCGTTTGGAGGAGGAAACTTGACTCTTGTCATAACTCAAGTGATGTTGTTCCAAGTCAACCAACAACTAAACCTCAAACTCACACTAATGACTCATCTCATAACCTATCATCCACTCATGCCCTCATTAATGCCTCTTCTTATGATGAGCATGCTCAATCCCAAAACAACAATCCCAATCTCTCAATCAATACTTCACATGTTGCTCATTCAACAAAAACACCACCCACTCATGAAGAACCTCTTCCACCCATTTCATGTTTTCATGACTACCCAAGCTCAACCATGTCTCCACCACCAAGAGTACCGCCACCACATCTTACAACTTCACATGCCATTCCTATGTTGCATGTTCAAACCTTCACCCAAGACAACTATCATGTTCCACCACCATCACCTTCCTCCGAACACTTGAAGTTCGTTGAGGAGCTAAAATAGGCTCATGAGCTTAGTGCTCTTTTAGCATTACATCTTGCTCAACGCAATTTGGATCCACCTCAATCAAGCTCACCATCATCACCACACAACATCAACCAAATTGAGAAGCATGTTAACAATTGCCCTTGTTGCATCTTCCTCCAACAACAAACCATTGCATTGAATGAGCACTTCACTTGGATTGAGTATCTTCTTACTAGATCTCAACAAACACCATCACTTGAACAACATCAAAACCCTCAATCAACAAACCCAACTTCAAATCCACCACCTACAAGCTCCACATCTCCAAACTCACCAACATCCATGCAACCAAAAGTTTATCTCCACTAAACCACCAAGCATTTTATATGCTTATGTTTCTCATTTTCAAATAAAACTCCTCAACCATTTTGGGATTCAAGAAAGTTTGGTGATACTCCTTGTTGGCACATTAGGATGCTCTACTTAGTTTAGTATTCTATCTTTATGGCCTTTGTAACAATGATTATGGGTTGACATAATCATTTTCTATTAATGAATGATTTAATATGTGTTTCTAATTATCTTTTGCCATGCTTATTATTAGTTGGTATTATGCTATATGTGTTTGCTTGTGCCATGTTTGTGCTTCTAATATTTTTCTTGCAAGAATTCCAATACTCGAACCCTTGGTGCCCTCAAACGAGGGGGAGCATACATCAAGGGGGAGCTTCCTTCTTATTGGCTTAAACCTTTTTGATTTTACAAAAAGGGGGAGAAGTGAATATAAACTCACTAAATACTTGTCTAAAAATTAATTTTTGGATTTAATGAGTTTAGGTTTTGTAATCATCAAAAAGGGGGAGATTGTTGATATAAATAAATGACTAAAAACATTATTCATATCTTTCGATATCTCTATGTTTTGATAATCACAAAATGAAAACACATCAAACCAAAGATCATGACGTAAATAAGTATTTAGTAGTAAATAATCACTTTCACCATCTAATCACTTAAGGTATGAATAAACAAAGTGTCTAAATGCATTATAAGATCAAAGGAACACTTTTGTTAATCACTAGATATTTATAAAATGTCACAAAACATTTTATATCTTTTATAAAACATTTTTGGCATTAAAAGAATATGTTTAATTCATTAAAAATTTATGAATTCAAATTTTCAACCAAAAATGGCAAATCTAATCCAGAAAAATTTCCCTCACAAAAGGACAAGAAAATCCAACGTTCAGGAGGGCGGCCCCCTTAATTATACTAGGCGGCCCCCTTAATCATTAAGGGGACCGCCCCCTAATTAAGGGGACCGGCACGCTCCAGAACAGTATTTTCTGGCCCTTTAAATACTGGATCATTCCACATATTTTTCTCACCTTTTTGCACTAGAAACTTTCTGATTCAAATCTCCATTTCAATTTTAAAAATTCTTTGATCGTATAATTCATAAGCCTTTGTTTCCAAGTGATCCAAAGCCTCATTCATTCAAGTGCAAAGAGAAGAATACTTCTATTCATCAAGACTAGGAGTATTACAACTTAGTATCATCTTGCTATCTAAGTTGCTTGTTTATTTCATCTTGTATATCATTCATTCTTTGGTGAATATAGTGTATACATTGGTTAGTTAGATTTGGATATATTTATTGAAGGTGTGAAATAGCACTAGAAGTGAAGAAGTAGTGGTGAATAGGATTAGTGATTGAAGAGATAAGTAGTGATAAATAGGATTGGTGATAGAAGAAATAAGTAGTGGTAGTATATTGAAGTGGAGATAGTTGTGAAGACAAAGAAGTTGAAGCTTTGAAGTTGAGAAGACCTTGAAGCCTAGAAGTTGTGAAGTAGTATATATTTTGGAGTAGTGGTTAGGACTTAGTAGTGAAGGTGTAAAGAAACAAGTGGCGTGAAGAAAAATGGTTAGCTAAGTAGAAAGTTGTGAAGAAGCTAGGAGTGAAGTAGAAAGGTGTGAGGAAGAATTGGTGTGACGTAGATTAGTGTGAAGAAGTCGTGTAGAAGTTGTGATTGTGTTGTGACAAAGTTGTGGTGTGTAATTTGGTGTGTAAGGTTTTCTCCGCCATAAGGGAGGCTTTTGATCTAGTGAAGAAAAACTCTCGAGTAGGTGACTTGGGGAGTGGAGTAGGGCAAGAAAGGTGTCCTTGTAGCCGAACCACTATAAATCCTTTGTCTCTCGGTTTGATCTTTTCATCTTTCACTTTTTGATTACTTACTTTCTAGCATTCCATACATAATTATTATTGCTTGTGTTGTGCACATATTGATTTCACATAAAGATCAAACTAAAATTCATTCATAACATTAATCTTTCAAAAACAAACCAAGTACACAAACTTATATTAAAACACTTATATATATATATATATATATATATATATATATATATATATATATATATATATATATATATATATATATATATATATATATATATATACTAGACTATAGACCCGCGGGTTTCGCGGGTGTCAATTAAAAATTGTATAATAAGTAAAACAAAGTCATATAAAAAAAATCATACTCACATAAGGATTCAGTTTGAATCTTTTTAGTGAAACTATTTCTCCAACTTTTGACTAAACAGATTTATATATATGCTCAAATATATTTGTAAAGCTACAAATTCATGTCAATGTAAATGTGCTATTGAATAAGTACTTGAAAGCATAAGTATGTCAGCTAAAAAAAATTGATGCCTATGCATGACTTTGATTCTTAACTACAAATTTCAGTGACTTAATTTTTAAAGGGGGATGATATTAAGAAGAGAAACCCTGGTTCGGACCAGACTTAAACGCCTCTCAAGCCCACTCTCCATGCTTTCAATCTCAGCTCCCAATCTATCCAATCCACATTGTGCTATCTGCACATTTCTCATGTGACACGACGATTCATTTTTACATAGAACTTTTAGTGTAGCATCAATGCTTTCAAGGTTATTTACAACTCCTTGTTCCGGTTGCTCTTCACATGCCACCCTCTTTTTGTGTCAACTTTGATACCACAACTGATCATCTATTTGACTTCGAAACTGGCACACAAAAGAATGTTATCAAAGACTCCTAACACCATAATAGTTACTTCGCTAACTCCTACTACCGCTCTGATCACTGCTGCAAGCTGGTGGTTATCTCATTCAAGTATCATTGGCCGGAAACCTGTGACCTTTATCAAGTTGCTTTGAATTTGCAACCAACTCTTAAACATGTTTTTTTTGTTTTCTTTCTTAAACAATTGTATTTCATGATACTATTTTCGATATCCGAGATCTAATAAAGATCTCTACAATGGTCTTTGGTTTCTAATAGCATGTCTCTTACATTGGCCATATATATTCAAGAATTTGACAGATTCATCTCCTAACTCATTGAACCAATTTTTGTTTTGTTCGCTTGATATAGAAATTTGGGTTGTTGAGGAAGTTAGAATCTTGTCCATAAATTTGTACAATGTTGTCTCCTGGATAAACTACTACAGATTGCATATGCAGACGCTGCTTCCACTGATGTTGTTTTGATCTTACGGATCAATTCTTCAATTTGAAAAGTTGTTGGATGCTATCTGCAAGGAAGCTAATGGATTTCGTATTAGATCAAGTAGTAAGATGACGATCAAGACAGAAATTCGATTAATGAAGCGAATCAAATTATAAGATTTAAAGAATGGATAAATGGATAATACATATTTCACATGCATAAAATTTCCTTTCATCATAATTGCTAAAGATAAAGCACAATTATAAATGCCTGAAGGGCTATTTGTCAAAATGAATCATTAGAATCATAAAAAGAACGTAATAGAGAGCCTCACACTGACTAATATATCTATTTTTGTTTTCCTACTTAGTGTTAGCACTTGACCCTTTATAAGGTTAACACTCACCATTTTTACAAATGAATCAACATCAGTGCCCTTTGTTAATTACAACACTTTACTTCAACATATAAGTCTATACAACTAATTCAAGCAGTTAACACCGTCACATCTAAGATAACATTCCGACATTCCGAGTAGGTCAGCACAACAAATATCTTAGACTACATATACAAATTCACGGTCGTCTTTACCTGTGGATAAAATAATGTTTCACATTTTCTTATAATACAATAAGTCGATTATAGAACCCAAAAGGAAGTAAATAAACTATTTAGACTTAGATTATACTCTTTGGAACACATAAAAAGTACTTTCTCCCTAATTTTTAATTGTACTTTTTACCCCGCTATCATCAAAGATCATAACAGGTAAAAAAAACTTAGTTAAGAGTTGTAAAAGTCTAACATTCATACATATTTAACATTTCTTTTGTCATCCTTAATAATTGATACTCACAGTTCTGCTGTGTTTAGAGCTCTGAAAATACAGGGTTTCGCTCCAAAGTATATGCCATAGATAACTTTAGTCTTCTTAGATGTGATATGATCATATGAGTGGGAGGTAAAAGTGTGGTTCATAGTTTCCTAGCATGCATGGGTGAAGGACGCCGTTTTAGCATAAGGTAAAATGTGGGTGAAGGTTGTTGAACATGACTTCTCTGCTCATCATATCAACTATACATAACATGTGCAAAGAGAATACCATACATTTCCCATGGTTTCCTTAGCTATAATCTCGAGTAGGGCTTTGGCTGCAACTGCTATTCTCAACATATCACCTGTTGGCAATGATGGGGGATGGGGTACCTGTTTGTTTAGTAGACTAATTACTAAGTAACTTCAGCTTGTGTTATGTTGTCGAATATTTATGTTGAATTGCAAATGTGGGATGAAATAGCTGAAGTTCGTAATATTATGAAGGAAAAAGGTATTGGAAACGATACTGGGTATAGTTGGATATAACTGATGAAAGAAATGCCTTTAGCATATAACATGTCGTCTTGAGGCCGTTGCTAGGAAATGTTGATGATCTCACAGGTGGGGATGGTTTGGTTACAGCAATAGGTACGTTTGGCTTCTTATCAGTGTTTAGTGAACCTCTTACAGCAGCATCGGTATATGATTGTGAAGTTGGTGCTACCGGGCCCTCTTTTGTAACCTACACCCCGAAGGAATATAGTTTAGCTACTATTTTCGGAAAAAATGTATAGAACTCGAGATAATAAGGTTAAATATCATATATAAAATTCTTGTTGTCATAGTAAACACTTAAAAAGCTATAAGTTGAGCCATCAGATACGAAAACACGGAAGCATTTTGCTTGCATTTAACAGTAAATAATGGTTAATGCTAGCTATGTTATAGTTTTAGTGATTAAAGAATAAGACAAAAAACATGGCTAAAACTATTTTGCAAAGATATCAACTCACAACTTTTTTTTAATGTTCATATGTGTTCCCATGTAATGCAGAAAACAAATTAGTTATTTGTAACATAAGGTGGTCGTAACCATCTACTTGCTATCACAAAAGCACACGTATAAAAACTATGCCTCATGTCGAAAACAAATTACATATATGTAATAAATTTAAGAACTCAAAAACTATCTAACCAAATACTAACCAACATTTAGAACTCTTAATTTTCAATTGTGACTAACTCGGATTCAAAACCTATTACAAATAGCGCATTATTATCATGCTATTTTCCACATTCTAAGGACCTTGACATTTCATCAAACACTTTATGGCATCCTCCAACTTGCCGCCAAATAACTTATAAGTATACATGATGTTACAATAATACAATCGTACTAACAACAAATACATGGATAGAAATTCGATATGAGAGATGTATAGAAAAACATACCAATGAGTCAATGACAGAAAATTGTCTCACCAACTCGTTGAGAACAACCTCACTATGATTGAACGCAACGTTAAGGAAATCGATATGGAAGGTTCTGATGCTAGCATAGGTTTTGTAAATCTCACATAACTTTAAGGAATAGATAACAGAAAAGTAAAACGGTCTTATGAACAATAGCCACCGTTTTTTTACTAATTCTTTTCCACAAAACTAATGAAAACCCCAATAAAATAGTTGGGATGGATCATCATAATTTATTCAGTCAAGTTGTTGGAATGATTCTTCAAATAGTTTAGCATAATCAAGTTAAGAAGATGAGTCTAAATTTTGATTTTTATTTATTTTTTCTTTTTTCTGAATCATTAACTAAAACTAAGAACAGGATAATATTTTTGAATCACAAAAATTAAAACCACACAATCATACAAATTAGAATAAAGATTCAAATTAACAAAACCACTAAAATGAATCATCACAAAAAAAAACCCCTAATATGAACCATCATTTTAAAAAAAGCCAATATGAATCGGGTATAAAAAAAATTAACACAAATAAATTATTTACCTTTATCAAATGTAATCAGAAACATCAACAAAAGGCCAAATGATCTTTAGAACTTTGATTTTTGACAACCGTGGATAAAAGATGCATACTGAATATTGTTGATATCAAGTGAATCAATATGTCAAAATTGATTTTCTAATAAGAGATTTATGCTTTGATTTAATTCTTGAATCAAACGAATGTTGATGATATAGATATTTGGTGAAATATGAGGATACCATAAAAAACGGGATGAGATCGTAATTTCATGCTCTTTTCATTCTCGTGCTTTTAAAATTTACCCGGTTGCTCAAAATTTCTTGCAAAGCACCGATTGAATCGTAATTTCATGCTCTTTTCATTCTCGTGCTCGTTTCGTCGGGTTTACTTTGATTTTTGTCCACTTTTCAAAATATCCGTACCTGCACAATCACAAACACAAAAACACGTATATTTGGCATTTATTAATCGGATTTGGTCTTTTTTTGTCCTATTTATTAGGTAAAAAGGTATGTGTAATTTAACACTCATCAAAATCCCCCAGACTAAAGTATTACCGTGTCCTCACGCAATGGGATCAATTCATGCCCCACAAGATAAATAACTTTCGTAACTTTTTCTACTAACATTGAAGAAGTAGGAAAATGTTCAAAAGAGAGTACGAAATCATTTATTTTTGAGAACACTCCATTTTTCAGCTTTATTTCCTACACTAATATTTACATACTTTTTACACTTTTTGGGTGACGGGATGTTTTACTTTCATCATTTTTCAATAACGTTTAGGGTCACAGAGTAGGAAACACAGTTCAGAGAAAAGTGTCCATACGGATAGAATTCATCGTCACTGATTTTTCACGAGTTCCCATGCTAAACGTAAAAACGAAGTTATAGTTTGAATTACAAGTTAGATGCTAACACTACTCATGGAAGTTACTTGTGTAATTACTTATGGCTCCCATTTTCCTATTTTCCTCTATTTATTTTATTTTTGTTGAGGTATGAATTTCTTCATAGTTTCTCGTTTCGATAATTTTTATTCCGATAAAGATACCATATTAAGACGCTAAGTAGTTTCTTATCTTTTTTCAAGAATCGCTGCTTTAAAAATGAGGTCCACATCAAGGAATTGGGATTCACACAGACTCATAGACATTAGTTGAGGAGAAATACACGTGCACCTCATGTATCTGGTCTAGGACCCTGCACATGCACCTCACGCGCCATCAACTTTTTCTAACACTTAAGCACTAATCACTCTTATTCATTCATTTTTTTAAGACATAACTTTTCCTACATAACATGGGGTATTTCCACTCTAGACGTTCCTAAAATGAGGACCCAAAGGTTTTAGACCTCACATATTTCCGAAAAGAGGTTCAAAGTCCCGTTTTTAGAATTGCAGCTCATAGAATGACCTTGATGTGTACCCAACTTTTAAAACAAAGATTCTCTTAAGAAGATAAAGAACTAAGTTTCGTCAGATGATAATATCTTTAATTATTATTTTTACAGATATAAGGCGAGACAATTTTGTGGGAGCAAAAAGCCACAAGTACCTACGATGAGTTCTTAAGAGAACCAACTACTCCACGCTTAGCATCTAACTTCTAACCAAACTCTATATTAGTAGCTTGCTGGCACGAATATTTCGACGCTTCAACTAACGAATGGTCACTAGTGCATTTCTTGGCTCGCTGGCAAGTTATTTGCATAACGGATGGTCACCAAGTCACACACTAGCTCGCTGGCGCGATTAGTCAATTAATCTAGTACTCGGATGGTCACTACCTCAAGAAATGAGATTTGCGGACGCTTAGCCTTAAAAAGTTAAGGGAACAGCTAGGGCTCAATGCGCCCAATCAGGTAAAAATTTCTATTCCTACTCTACCCAGCGGAAAGTCAGAACAAAGTGTCAAAACTTATTATATTTTTGCAGAAAATTTTCAAATTTTTTCAATTTTTTTGGTACTTTTTGATGATTTTTTTTCAATTTTTTTTTTTTTGGATTTTTGAGAAAAATGGAGTTGCATGAGTAAACGTCACATGAGAGGTGCAAGTCAAATCGAAGATATCCCCCAGACTAAAGTTAAACATAGTCCTCAATGTTTCAAAGGCGAGGGTGATCCTACGTTGTATCTAAGGTCGTTTATTAATTATGCCAAAAGATAACGTTAGTAAAGGATATCAGATTTCTTGAACAATGAAGCTTGAATGAAGTAAGGACCAAAATACGAGCACGAGAGTCTTCACATGTCGAGAAATTCCTGCACAAGACAACAGACACCAAACAAAAGAAATGGAGGAGATAAACCTCCTCACGTTACACTTATTAGCACACAAATAGAAAATAAAAGGATAAGCATAGGTTGCCACCCACGAAGCGCTTGTGTTTTTGTTAACCGAGTCACATAGCTTGACTCGACTCCAAATTCATTTGTCCATGGGGAAGCAAGTGGAAAAGATAATCTCCATCGGACTTTCGTTCAAGAAGCTTGGATAAACATTAAAACATATGAAAGATCCACACCGATGAAATACCCACGGCTCTAAAAAAATTATAAATGATGATGTCGGGGTCAAAGATGAAATCGTCACTCCTGATGTAGTGAAGGATAGGAAAAGTCACAACAAATGTGAGGAATGGAACAAAGATTTTAATCATAATTAAGATAAATTCATCATTTTCAAGATCAAATTTTCCAATTTCTTTGTTTTGAATTTTATCGTTAAAGCTCATTTGGTAATTTTCAAAAACCTTGGGAGGGAGAGGCGGGGTGATGTCATCAATAAGTACGTCTCCCCCCAGACTAAAATCTTTCTCAAGATCAAAATAGAAATAATAATACTCCGGAGGAGCTATGACAGGAGAGAGTTCACCGGAAAACTCCTCGAGAAGATAATAACTATTATGAAGTATGTCTATGAGCTCGGGCTCTAGATGGATAGATGGAGGTAGGACTTGTGCGGTACTTCGTGGGCTATAAATTTGCACCTCGTCCATAACAGTCTTCATATCGGACTCATCACTCACCTCATTCTGAATATCAAAGATAGGATTATCTCATTTTAGAGTAAATTCAGAATCGAAATCAAACAAAGGATTCGTGATAGTCGTATCAAAAGTATGTGAATCAAAATCAAGGAGATCGAAAGGTTCCTTGAACACCCTTGGGATTGAGGCAAGGTCATCAATCTTTTCAACAGGATTGATTTTGACTTCCTCGTTCCCCATTAAAAAGGTATCTGAAGGGTTTTTAATATTTTGAGGGATCTTTAATTCTTCTTTTTCAAAAGGTTCATCCTCATCACTTTCATTGGAGTATGAAAAGTGAATAGTGTTAGGATGACCTGGTCCTTGCTGGCAATGTTGACTTATATAACTTTCTTGATTGACAAGTACCTCAGTTTGTGCAATCTCTGCGGAAATGTAATCAGAATGATGAGCAATCAAATCAGTGGTAGAGTCATAACGGACTCCAGTATCCCACTGATAGTGATGTTGTGTCATATTCTCGATCAAATCATAAGCTTCTTGAGGGGGTTTTCGCATGTGATTTCCTCCGGCAGCCAACATGAATTGTCTCGATCAATCATATTTATGCCATGATAGAAGGTTAAGATTTGATCAAGGAGCAAAATTCTATGATCCGGACATCTCTGCAGCAAGTATTTGAATCTTTCCCAAGCTTCAAATACTGATTCCTTGTGCAATTGTCGGAAATTTAGAATGTCTCTCCTAAACTGCATCGTTTTTGTGTATGGAAAGTATTTTGAAAGAAACTTGATACACATCTCTTCCCAAGTATGAATTGAATGGGTTTTAAGAGTGTAAAACCAAGATTCAGCTTCACGGGTTAACGAGAAGGGAAAGAGTTTCAAACGGATGCTGTCTTGAGAAACTCCGTTTTGTTTGAAGAATTTAGTGATCGATAGAAATTTGTCTAAATGATAATTAGCATCTTCATCTTCAAAACCGTGAAATTGGCAAATTTGTTGAATAAATTCAATCATATGATCTTTCAAAACAAAATCTTTGTCGGAGCAATCGGTCCTCCTCTACCGATGACTGTTGAATGATAGAAATCCTCCATGGTCCTTAGATCATGGGGATGAGATGGTAAAGAATCGAACATGGTGGAGAATTAAATAATATGAGGGATAAGAAGATAAGAATTAAACGGTTAAGAGGATAAAGAGATAAGAATTAAACATATAAGACGATAACGAAGATTCTTTTCGGATTTTGTAAAGATAAAAGAAAGGGAAATAAAATAAGAAGAAAATTATTTTTGGATTTTTATAATTGGAAAACAAACTAAGATAGAAGAAGAAAAGAAAAGCAAATTTTGAAAAGGAAAATATTTTTGGGTTTTTTTTTATATTTAGGAAAAACAAAAAAATATAAACAAAAAAACTAGATGATAACTTGCGGAGAAGGATCTTCAATCACTAATCTGCAAACTCGAATCGATAAACGGCTTCACTCCTCCCCGGCAGCGGTGCCAAAATTTGATACGCTCGGATCAACCACTTAACCAAGGGATGGTCAGTATAGTCAAACCTTGCATATTCTCTGGTGAGTATAGTGTATCCCCGGGTTGTTAAGTCCCGACGAGGTGTGAAATGGTGAATCGATTCAAGTTCATGCTCGGGTGATTTGAATGAGGTTTAAAGAGAGATTTGGAATTTGTAAAACTAATTTAAGCAAATAACAATTCAAAATAACTCAAATTAATAAACAAGTAAAGCACGTAAATTACAATTATACTAAAACGTAATCTAAACCTAAAACGGGCCTAAAACTAAATGATTAAAGCAAAGATAATAATAACACTAGTACAAAGTAAATAATATTAACCTAACGATAAAAGATCACAACTAAAAATATGTTAAGCAAGCAAATAAGAAATATCTATAAATATATTAGATTGAGTCCTAAAATTTAAGGGGGAGTATTAATGACACCAATTTTTTGAGAAGCATTGATGACATAGTTTTCAGAAGTGAAAAATATAACCATGCGAGAATCAAGATTAATGCCACGTCCATGTCAAGCGTCCATGTTTATTTGGGGCATGCGAAGTGTTCATGTATTCATTGAGGCACTTATGATTGTAGAGGTTACATGAAATAAGGCATTCGGAGAGTCTATTTTAATTATTAGAGTATGCATTACTTGATCTTTAATAGGAAAATTAATTGGGTAACTCTTTCAACTACTTCTTTTGAGTATAAATAGCAAAATTTAGCAACCCACAACAAATTATTCCACCGCCACATCCACCGGAACCGACCAGCATCAACTGTTTCCACCGCCGACATCATATTCAATCAAACTCGTTTTAGTCATCGTGGCGTGCATGAGTCGTTGATGAAGAAGGTTATTGAAAAATGGTTGTGATGTATATTTATTTATTTGAATTATTTCTTTCGGTTATATGATATGATACTAAGTTTAGTTTTGGTTGTTGTCGTGTGTAATGAGCAGCTCCAAAATGATTAATAACGTTGGCAAACATGCTAACATATGGGTATTTGTTTGTGATTGTACTGTTAATGATTGATTTTTAGTAATCTTATATGTGTTGTTTTTGCTTGATAGGTTTGGGCAAGAAGATGTATAGGAGATGATATCTTCACCAACAACCGTATGTCTTTTTTTTCCCTTTTACAAAATATATTTATACACGTAAAATGTATTTGATTTTATACAAAATATATGTGTTGTTAATGATTCATTCATTTCGTTTTCTTAAAAAAAGTATTCGTAGGGTATAAAGTTAAGTTCTATTGTTATATGTATTATCGATTTTCCAAATGTCAGGGAATGGATGAAGGAAAAAAAAAAGAATTAGAATAAAAAGAAGAGAAAGAAAGCAAAACAACTAACTCAACTCGAGTTGCAACAACAAAAATATGATGAAGAGAAACTTAAAGTCCACTTGGAGAAAGAAGAAAAGATTAAACAAGAGACCGATCACTACCAAGAAACAATTATGTTCATGCAAAGCTTTCCTCACAAGAAAGATGCCAACAACAATCGTCTTCGAGCTTAGGAGTGTCGAAAACATGCTCAACCAATGGAATGCAAAGATATTCATTGAGGCAAACTCGGTTGGCTGTTCGGTCCTTTAGGTTTCGGTTGTCTACAATATATGAAGCTGAATCATCTTCTAATCAGTCTCATTATCATAAATTTTATTGATGATTCCATTGCGACACTCAATAGTTGGATGGATTTGAATGTTAATATTTTGTTTTCGTTTAATCTTTTTGACTCTTTGATATCCATATATGTATATACTAAATTGTTGGAGGATTAATTAACCTGAGCTTTAATTTTGTAATCTCATGATGTGAAAGTTATACTTTTTAACCTTTTTATCATCATGACCATGCTAAAATATAAAATTCAAGCTCTATTAAATAAAAAAGTATGAATGAATGTTCGTCATATAATAAACTTCCACGTTATAAGCATATACGTCATGTCATTGTTAGGCAATAATTTTTTATACTCAATATCTTTTTCAAGAAAATTAAAAAGTCGAACAAAAAATATTAGTTTTGTTATTTGTTTTTGGAATCATTAAAGGACAATGTCATTTGTGTTTATACTGATTTAGAGGGTATTTGGAGGGTGCTTTTAAAGTGATTTTAACAACTAAGAGAAACTTCTAATACAATGAATCATAACCATGCAATAAAGTATGAAAAAAGAATAGCAATCATCTTTGTAATTAAGCTACTCTCAATTTATTGATCAATTACTTGCGAAGTGCAAGTATGTTTATTGAGAGGCAAAATTAAACGCATATTAAACTATGACCAATTAGATAGACGCCGTGTGCTTCATATTACCAAGCAAAAACCATCTAATAGACAAGTATCGTAGGGCAATGTAATAGACCAAAAGAAACAAAGGCATATTTTTTATCATTCAATTAAGTAATAGGCCAAAAGAAACAAAGTCATCACAACTTAATAACTAAAAGCCCATATATAAAATACAATACCACAAAACAAAAACAACATCAAACATTTTTAAAATTTTATACAACAAAGTTAAAACATTTCATACAACATACTAAACAATATTTAAGTATACACTCGCCAATATACAGAAAGAATACACGATTAACAATCAGATTCTCAGCCCGTGCGTAGCACGGGTTCTGCAATGCTCGTATGATAAAAAGATATACTTGTTAAGCAAATTATCACGATCCTTAAATGTGCTTTATTATTTCAACTAAGTTCTCTTATTGATGAATTAATATCTCTTACGAATAAATATTTTCTCACAACGTTAGTTTATTTTGAAAATAATCTTTCATAAAGAGATATCAATATCTAAATTAAAACTCAATTATTTTCACGGCTTTTGCTCGCTCAAACAACCAAAATTTCAATCTAAGTAACTTACAATTACTAACCAATATATTTTCTAGCTTTTATAAAACCACACTTAATTCATGGAATACTCTACTCAACAAGTTTATAAAAAAAAAGTCTACTCACTACTCATGACTACTAAGCTAACAATAACAAGCATATTTCTATAATAACATATATAAACTACTCGCACACAATAAAAACTAAACTACAAGCAATAAATAAAGCAACAATAATAACTAACAAGCTAAACATGGCAATAATAAAAATAAAAAGGTAAAAGGATAAGAGATAACCGAATGAGACAAAAAATATAAAGATGACGAAATGAGACCCATTCTATCATAAGCTTCAAACCATCATCCATAAGCTCCATCATTAACCCCAAATATTGCTCTCTAACTATGCCTTAAACAAACTTTAAAACTCCACTGACTACCTTTTGCTACTCATAACTAGACTAAAAATAAATAAATATTTGATTTAGGTAAGTTTCAATAACTAAAAGGAAAAAGTTTAGCTAGGGAAAAATTTTGTGAAGTAAATTGCTTAAACTATTGAAGTAAAATTTAAAGAGAAGATATTTAAACAAAGATTAAAGATCCATAAACTAGAAACACTTCATACCAACTAGTTGTAAAGCAAATCTCAAAATGATTAAAACAATTATCTCATAGTGACCAAAATAAATATAATGACTACAACAGGAATTTTTTATGAAAACACTAAATGATAGTAAAAATGACGACTGAGTAAATGCTGTTGAGATTCGGAACCGACCCAGTGGTGTGTCGGCTACTCTCTCTAATGTTTATCTACCTATATAAAATAAAAATAAAAAACTACCAAGAAGAAGAAAAAAAATGATATATATCCCCTGGTCTTTACTGCTACTCTTCTTCTTATATAATATTAGTACTCCGTATTTGCTAGTCTTCTTGTCCAAGATAAGTTTCGTGGCCAAGTTAATGCCACGTATCTTCTTTCAAGAAAAAATATCTCCGTAGCATTTTGGTCTTCTTGTTAGATTACGGGCTAGAGAGTAGAAGCGGTTTGGACTAAAAGTATCTAATGCTCGCTCGACTTTTGCATGCTTGCTGCATTTAGGGCTTTTTAAATGTAGTTGGATAATACATTTTGTTGTGGGCTATGACAATCTTCAATTTGTCTTTTAAAATTTACCCGGTTGCTCAAAATTTCTTGCAAAGTACCGATTGACTCGTAATTTCGTGCTCTTTCCATTCTCGTGATCGTTTCATCGGGTTTTCTTTGATTTTTGTCCACTTTTCAAAATATCCGTACCTGCACAATCACAAACACAAAAACACATATATTTGGCATTTATTAATCGGATTTTGTCTTTTTGTCCGATTTATTAGGTAAAAAGGTATGTGTAATTTGACACTCATCAACAAGCTTCATTTTTGGCATCTTCGCCGCTATCACTCCAAGCACCGCTTACGTATGCCTTTTGGTTCTTGTCTTTTGTTTGATGTGGACAATCTCCTACCAAGCGTCGTGGATCTCTGCATCCAAAACATCTTTTATCGCCCTTGCTATATCTATCACCATGGGTCTTTTGAGGGGTTTTCCTTTCTTCCCGTGTTTGTCTAACATATCTACCTCTTCGCTTGAAGAACTTCTTGAAATCTCTAACCGCCATGGTGTACTCCTTGTTTTCACTTTCCGAGCTTGAGTTTTCATCATCACTTGCTTCCTTTTTGGCTTTCAACGCGAGTGATTTTCTTTCAACTTTGGTCTTGACTATCTCAGAATCATTTTTTATCATGGACTTTTAGATTTTCAATGAGCTCATCTAATGATAGTGAAGCCAAGTCTTTAGATTCTTCAATTGCCGTGAACTTTGCTCTCCACTTCAGATGTAATGCCCTGAAAAATTTCCTAATACAACTCTTGACAGAAATACCTTCATCAAGTGCCTTTAATAATAGTATTGAATCTAGCAAACGCACTATCTATAGATTCGTCTTCAGGAATGACGAATTCTTCATATTGTTGAACTAAAAGATCGATCTTATTATCTTTGACTTGATTATTAGCTTGATAAGTGACTAACAAGGTTTTCCAAATATCTTTAGCTGTATTACACATGAAAATTAATTGAAATTCCTTTTAGGGCAAAGCGTTGTAGATAATCATTTTTGCTTCATCATTTTTAGCCAATTTCTTTTTAAGATTTTCACTTTGTTTATCATAAGGAATAATTTCATCTTGTTTAGTTTTCGGGTTTTGTTCAATTGGTTGAAAGTCACCCATGGTAATAACATGCTAGAGATCAAGATCTTTTGATTTCACATAAGTTTCGAATCGAGTTTTTCAGTAGATAAAACTATCGGCTATGAAAAGTAGTGCTCTTTGCATAGATTGCCCTTCTTGATATTTTTCAAAATCCATTGATCGATTCAAGTTTCAGAATACAGTATATTTTAAAAATTCTTGAGTAACGTGGATCTAGTACTAATTGTAGAAACTAGAGGGGGGAGGGGTTGAATAGCTTCACTGTTTTTATTTACGTTTTAGAAAATTTACTTTTACAAGTTAGTTTTATGAAAAATGTTTCGATTCGATCTTTATGTGATATCAACACAACAACAAATAAATATAATAACAAGTAAATAAAGATAAGGAAAGA
Source organism: Artemisia argyi (assembly GCA_030686995.1). NCBI lineage: Eukaryota > Viridiplantae > Streptophyta > Magnoliopsida > Asterales > Asteraceae > Artemisia > Artemisia argyi. The sequence continues at coordinate 168,088 of JARVZY010002239.1, forward strand.
AACGATCAAACCGGGACATGGAGATTTATAGTGGTTCAGCCACGAAGCTCTCTCTTCGCCCTACTCCACTCCTCGAGTCTCACACTCGAGAGTTTCACAAACACTATATCAACACGCTCCCTTATGGCGGAAAAAACCTTACACGAGATTACACCAAGTTTAACGACACTAAGCGGAATGTCGAGTCCTAATCCTAGCTAGAACCAATCTACCAAAGCCCACGTGGCTACACACCTCGTACCAACACGATGGCACGATACAACACAACACAATATAGGACTTGCACTCAATTCCAATTACATACAAGAATCAATATGTAAGAATGGAGGTTTGGAAGAGATCCGCAACAACGGTATGAGATGAGAAAGATTTTTCTTCAACACTTCATTTCTTGACAACAACGAGTGTTCTTCTCTTGCACTTTAGAGGAATGATGTGTGTGATCACTTGTAAACAACTTAGAACCCGATAATGTGATAAAAGAAGATAATTTGGAATGATTTTAAGAATACAGAAAGTTTTAGTGCACAAGAGGTGAGTTTTCTGAAAAAGAACAGTTCTATATTTATAGGCGTCAGGAAAGAGGGGGACGGTCCCTTTAATATGCCACGGTCCTTTATCGCTAAGGGGCCGTCAACCCATTTAAAGGACCGTCCCGACAGACGCTCCTCTTTTTGTCCTAACATGGTGAAAGTTTATCTGGTGAAAAATTTCTGTCGGTTTTGAGCGGGAAATATGGCTGTTACACTTTTGAAATTTGAATTCATTTTCTTAATAAAATATTTCTTTTAATTATATAAAAATACTTTTGTAAAAATGTTTTGTGAGATGAAAATGTGATGTTTTGATAAAAAAAAAAATAAATCCTTTGATCACATATACAAGTTTGTAGATGTTTATACATACCTTAAGTGATGTTGAAGACGAAAATGAGCTTTCTCGATAAAAAACTTATTAGTCATAGTTTTACGTAACATGTATTTATATTTTGTGATTATCAAAACTAGTAGAGACCGAATAATGCAAATGAAGTTTTTGACATTATTTGTATTAACATATTCTTTTATCATTAGTTCATATTCTCGCATATTCATTCTAGTGATTATATACTAACATTCTTATTAGCAAGAAAATCATCATCATTCAAGACTTACTAGCTTCAAATAATTGTTTCAAGTCTTAATTTATACACTATATTGTATATTATACTACATCATACATCATTGTTGTAACAAACCACCATAAACCTTGTGTAGTGATTGATTAGTATTTTAGTCTTCAAAATACACAGTGTAACGACAGTGGTTGTACCCTGTAAAGAACTCGACATCTAGCTTGGTGTCAGAAATATTGTGTAGGCGACGTGTAAGGTTTTCTCTACCGGTTAAAGGAGCTTGTTAACTAGTGAAAGGATACTCAAGGAGTGGAGTAGGGTAAGGAAATGAAGTCTTTGTAGACCGAACACTATAAATCCTCGTATCGTTGTTTTATTTTATTTTATTTTTTTAATCTTTACTTGCATCTAACTTATTGCTATATTTGTTAATATATATTTGTCGATCTTACATCAAGTTTTCAAAGAAAAGTAATTAAAAATCGGTAAAACTATTCAACCCCTTATAAATTTCTACAAAATATGCAGATTTAATTTTGTAAAGGATGGGTTAATTGAGATCAAATGAGCACTATTTATAGCCACAAGTCTGTCAAATCCGTTGTTCCGGTGGTACCACCGTTGTACCAAAGGGTACCGACGGGTCTGACAGAAAAATCTCACTTGGATCTTTTGTAAAAGTCTTTCCAAAAGGGGTCCATGCAATCCATCTGAGTAAGGGAAGTGGAAGAAATTGATATAGACTTTCTTTATGATCCTTGCGTGGAGAAGTTAATTTAATAAATTTATAAATTTTATTAAAAAACATGAAATTGCTTAGTTTACATTTAAGTCCTTATAATTTATCTAAAATTCAACAACCAAAGTTTTTATTAATTTCATATTCTGATACATGTGTTTTTCACTTTTTCTTATTACCCCATCTTTTATATTTTAGCTTTAAAAAAAAAACAGACACATATGATCTTTTAGGCTTTTTACTCAAAACCGGATTTTTGCCTATGTTGACCAAAATCGATTCAATTTTGGCATTCAACAGATCGATAGAAATGTTTCATTTTTACATGAAGCTCCTATTAATCCAATTTGAATTGAAAAAAATTCCTTTGTTTAGACACTTTTTAAATATCTCTTATTATATACTTCCCTTTTCTTATAATGATTGTCATCAAATAAAAAACACATAGTCTAAAAAAAACATAATTATTATTAATGTTTCTCTTTCTTATTTTTTTAGCAGAATTACAATTTTACTTTAATAATTAATATATTCTTTAAAGTTTGTAATAATACTTACAAGTAGGGCTGTAAACGAGCCGGACGAACACGAACGAAGCCCTGTTCATGTTCGTTCATTTAATTTTAACCGGACAAATAAACGGACACGGACGCTTAAACGGACGAATTTTCTTGTTCATGTTCGTTTATTAAGAAAATGAATTGTTCATGTTCGTTTATGTTCGTTCATTAAGACACTAAACGAACGCTAAACGAACATAAACGATCGAACATAAATAAAAATAGACAAACAAACATAAACTTTATTGAATTCTTCGCAATATATTGTTTTATAAGTGTTGCTTTGTTTAAATAAACCAATTTTTTAAATTATAAAATTAAAAGATATGATATATGAACATAAATAGATAAATAAACATAAACGAACACCTAATCGGACGTTCACAAACATAAATGAACGAACGAGACTTTTGTTCATGTCCGTTCATTTAACTAAACGAACGTAAAATATTGTTCATGTTCGTTCATTTAATAAACGAACGAACATAAACGAACTTTTTACCGAACGGTTCATGAAATGTTCACTGAACGTTCAGTTCGTTTACAGCACTACTTACAAGCAATGTTAATATGGTAATACTACTAAAAAACAGACATATACTCACTAAATGTTTTCCTCACTAAATTAGCAAACAATCATTATAGCTAATAAAAAATTTATAATATCTATTTCATCCATTTTACCTTCTATCCACCTGCCCCGTTTCTTCCCCTTTAAACACACACCGAGTTCACACTTAATTATTCAAAACCCTAGATCTAGAAACACACTCCATCGAGATCATTTACACAACTCAAACACTATCTTCGGTCGTTAATTAGTATAATTCCGATCATCTAACAGTCACCATAATTGCTTCGAGTTCGCTGAAATTGCCTCGAGTTTGCCAGAACTGCCTTTGAGTTCATGGGAATTGCCTCGAGTTTGCCGGAATTGCTTTCCGCTTCGGCAAAATTTCTTCGAGTTCAGTATCACTTAGCCATACGAGTAACTATCATTGTTTTCTCTTTCTAATTTTTTAGCATAATGACAATTTTTTAGGTAATTAATTAATGTATACTTTAAAGTAGCAAGGGTAATATAGTAAACTCGATCAAACATTTTTTTTAATCTATTTTTTGTAGTGGATAATTAAAATGAGACATCTCGAAAAAAACGTGGACTATTAGTTTAGGACGGACCATTGGAGCATTAGTCCAATGGGTGGAGTTGTAGTCAACAGACCCGGGTTCGAGTCCCGTCCTTGGCATTTGCTTCAGATAGGTACCCGCTTCTGCAAAACCTATGGGTACACTGGAGACTTTGTGGAATAAGAGATCGGGGATTGAGTCTCGGCTCGCCTCACTCCAGGTGGTGCTCCTCTGGCAAGGAGAGTTGTCGAAGCTATTTCTTGTGGGTTGGACAATGACTGGTGCCCAAAAACACTTGGGATCAGGGTGTTCCCGTCAATCTACACCTTTTGTGGAATTAGTTTGGGAAGGAGGGGGTAAAAGAATTGGATATTTTTTGTAACTAGCAATTAGATGAACAAAAATACTACTTGCCCAATGTTATTTTAAACGAATGAAGAACTAAACAACACATGGATACACTCATTAGTCGATGTCGAGGGACCAAGAATTAGATTCAGTACACTAATACCTATAATTACACAAATATATCAACCAAAATCCTTTACATAATACCTGAACAAGAACTAGATATGTTGATTGAGTGCCGAATGTTAATTGAAAAATACAGAGGAAAAAGTGCATTAGACTAAATCATAAGATTAACTTGCTATCTTTAATTTGATGCATGTCCACTTTTTATGTGTATAATATTAACAAGGCTCTCATCATTATCGACAATGATGTCAACATCTCCCTCAACAAAGTGTCTGGTTACTTCATACAGTTTTCACTCTGGTTTGCAGCCACAAGTGCAATTTTGAAGTTCGTTGTGAAGGTTCTGCGAGAGAGGCAAATGAATCACGTTAAATTAACAACGTCATTTTAAAGAGTTTTACTTCACATGAACTAAAACATTGCTAACGTTGCAGCTAGAGTTTTTCATGTAACATTAAAATTTTTTGGGCTTACAATGCTCGCATAAAGACATAAAGTGAACAGGAACATATATTAGCCGTTAAGACATTTTTAAGAACATATTTGAAGCTAAAACAATTTTGACCCGTCTTTAATAAAATATAACGTACAGAGGATATTTGCGTACCTGAACATGAGTTTGAAGGCCTTTTATGTGTTGTACTGCAAGGTCCAACATGTCTGAGTAGCTTGTTTGCTACAGAAATAAAATCACCAAAACACGGTCATAAGTAAAGGTAATATACCATGCATGCATATACACAAACATGCATATGCGCACAAGGTATTAAGATTAAGAGTTTTAACTGTTTAAGTCACCATGCTGTTGCCAGTTTAGCTAACATTGAATGTTCGTACAACTTTTTCACACTAATTAATGTCTGGTGAGTATTTTGGCATATCAATGGTATTTCTTCTAATGTGGGAAAATATATTGATCATCACAAATTCGAAGGAATGCTGTTTCATATGTATCTTAACAGCTATCTGATGTATGCAAAAAGGATTTGTAGGATGAAAACCAATAAACCGGTGTTCTAGTGCGAGACTACGAATCATGAACTCCAAAAAGAAAATCGTCAAAGTCATAATCCTTTAATTGATCGGCACCCACACGCAAATGAAGATTTTTTACACTCGAACGTTTATTAAACGAGAGCAACAAAAGACAGCTTAATTCTCATCTCTATTTATAGAGAACAAGGAGGAGAAACATAATACTATATGGGACTTGAAAACCACATGAAGCTAGAGGTGTGGAATAGATAACTTCCTTAAGTTTGAGATAAACTACCACTAAACCCTAGACTAAACCTAACTATAACCATTAATTTACTAACCATTTTGGCTAATGCATAGATCAGTATCTCATGATTTTACCTTGCCTTATAAGACGTGCAAATAAATCATGTATGTCATATTTTTTCTATATAATACGAGTAGAATATAAACAAAACCTACAAAACTAAAATAATCAACCCACATGTATTTACCTTATCCATATTCGGAACAAGATCTTGCAACTTTTTCAACTTCCCACTTATCCTTGTTCTTCTTTCCTATATCAGCCAAAAATGACATAACATGAATACAAATGCAACTAAATCACTTAGAATCATCTACATATGAGAAACAACCATACACAAAAATATATTAATATGTAGCTAAGCTATAATTAGATGACTATCCAAAGAAAAACACATAGAATATAATACAGTCTCACAAAGATAAGGAAAATTAGTCATTGCATGAATTATGCATGTAAATCGCTACTCAATCAATAATAAACACAAATAATAGACAAAAATATTTTCATCACTATTTTATGTAATACTGTAGTCAGAACGATTTGAGAAGAAGAGTAAAGACATAGCGCCAACTTGATTCAACAAACAACACCGTTAAGTAACGGCTATCTTCACAAATGTTAGCATAGCAGCGATTTCCTAATCAAACAAGATTTTCTCTGTATAAACTAACAAAGTTTATAGTCATTAAGGGCATTGGAAACATTTTAACTAGGCAGTCAAGGGTATAGGATGTTGTTACTCAACTAACGATTATAAGTTGACTTGGGGACGGATCCAGAACCTAATTTAACTAAAAGAGCATGTTATTCATTCATGTTTAACTAGCTTTATAACGTTCTTCAATTAGGAGGTTAGCCGACTAACGAATTATTTAATGGTTAATTATCTAGTTTAACTATAAGAGCATGTTATTCTTTCATAGTTATATTTGTATAGTAAATGTTTCTTCTACTAAGTTAGTTGCATATATATTATACAATTACGTTACAATATCACACGAAGAGATATTTACCCTTTCTGCATGATCTAAAAGGAATTGATGATTTAAAAGGAATTGATGAATTCTAGAAGATAATTTACAATATAATCAATTTACTATAACACAAGAACAGATAGTTACCCTTTCTGCAATGCTTCGAGGATGAGTTGCACAACCACGTTTGGCACGAATTTTACAAGGGACGGAGTCATGAGGGAGGTCCATCATCTTCTCCATTGCGGCTGCCTCTAAAGCAGATTCTGACAACCCGAAATTGAGCTAATATTCCAAATTTAAAAAGTTAGTCTATAGTCTTTTAAAAAAGGTCTATATATAGTCTTTTAGATCATATCATCTAAATATCTGATTAGTATACCTCAGATTCCATGATATTAAGACCATTTACGTCAATCTTCGCTCTTTTGTTATGTGACGAGGAGGAGGAAAACACAAGGGAATTGCCAATATCAGGTTCTTCAGATAGTCGAGAATAAGAGTTTGTTCCTGTGAAACTGAGTTGAGAACCTAATCTCGAGTCCCTTCCATCTACAATTGCATGCATGTATAATGAATACATATAATAATTGGGTCAACAAATGCGAAAGGCTAAGCAATAAATACACTTAATAGAATTATACATGTTTAATTTTTATATACAAACTTTCCTGAAATAGTTTGTTATCTATTCAAGACAACGTTTTTAACTTTTTAAGTATTCAGTTTAAATGGCTTTTTGCAAGTTGTTTAGATCCGAAGAAAATGTCGTAAACTAGATATTATATACTAATATTAACGTGCATGTGTTTTAACAAGACAACATTTTTAAGTATTCAGTTTAAAAGGCTTTTTGCAAATTAGACCACCCGTAACAACAAAACGAAGACCGAGTCTTCGTCCTTGCGGGCACTAATTAAGTTGGAAGCATTCTTCTTATTACAAAAGGATCACGGGGACGTGTTTTCGATAGCAAATTTGCAAGACTCGGTATTGGTCCAGATCGAGTCGTGAGAGTGTGTGTTTTAGTGGGGTATATATGTATTTAAGTAAGGTATATATATTTTAAGAGTGAAGTTAGTTTTCTTATTTTATTATACTAAGTTGGTAGTAAAATTGATGGTAAAGAAAATTTAGATCTCTTATTACACCCGGACTTACGGAGTTGAGTTTTAAGTGGGGTGATGGTGGGGTAGAGCAGGAGACATGTGATTGGTCAGATACGAATGGTTATGATTTATGAAGATGATTGATGCACTGAATGTTCCCCCAATTCACCAACTTTCGAACTAAACAACTACAACTTGCTACACGCAACTTGCAACTTGCTTTATGCAACTTGCAATACTTTAATCTATAGTAGTAATTATATATTTGTATATAATGTTTGGTGTCAGAACTTAAGATGTTTTACCATTAATATTATATTGCTTTCACCCACACTAACTATGGAAGATTTTTATTTCTTAGTAATATTTTATTTATTCTTTATTATTCTTTTACCTGTGGTCTGCGATAACTTTGCCCTAATTTCTCTATGATAATTTTCACACTTGGTGGTTTGGATAATTATGAAATAAATAAAGTTGTCAAGGTCATTGAAGAACAAGTGGTAAAGATAAAATGATTAAATACAAGTTTTACATATATGAAAGAAAAAATGTAAGAGGTTCAACGAAATAAATATGATCTAATCATTCACAAAATGAGCATGTGTTACAAACATATCATAATATAACATTCAGTGATGCCAACGACCATGGACAAAAATTACTGGAGGGTACTTTATGTATTTGGTGGCTGTATTTGTTACAACATTAAAACACCGTAGGTATGATTTTACTATCGCCATTATTTATAATGGCGAAACCTTGATACCCTAAACTTATAAACCGGGTTGAGCCTATTTATCATTTATATAAGGCATATCCGACATGAAACAAAAAGCAATGCTACTTTTTATGAGTGTGCAATAAGTTAGCACATACATATATATGGTTTTAAAAATTTATGGGAATTGAAACGCGTACGGTTAATTTTCAAGGGTGATCCTCACGTACATCTCATATCAGCTATCTCTTTTTATAGATAAACTTTAACCTAAACAAATTCTACAGACGCTAAAAACTCTGATTTATTCAACTAGGATCAAACATCACTATTATTACTAGCAAGAAAGAGTAAATTACAAAGGCAAAACCATGGGTTGTTTAGAACCCATGGATTATATTTTAAGTCCCACTTGCCAAATATGCATTGTGAGTGATCGACATTGTATTATTGTCTTTTAATTATTAACTACTTGTACAACCTTCTTTCGTGAGAATCTTCTATTTAAGCTTCGAAAAAAGTAGATAAATACTACTAAAAAAAAGTTTTACTTTTATATATCTATGATGCCCAAAATTATCAAATGAAGAAACACAATCACACAAATACGTAATTGATACCCTAAATATTACCATATATTGATTATGTTTGGCTCTATAATGTTTGTATTTTCTAATTCAATTCGGATGAAGAGATAATCAATCCACTATGATTTTCGCTACGAACATAAGTACTAGTACATTCAAACGTATACTATATTTTAATATGATGGGATCGTATTCTCTTTAGCTATCCGAAATAACCTAGCTACAAGAACCTGATAATACATGTATGTAATTATGCATGCCCCGCTTTAATTGGTTATTATTATCAAATGCCATTTTATTGAGTTCTTGCAGTAAATCTAACTTTAACGTCGATGCGATAGAGACATTAATAGAAATCAAGTGTCGTGTTTCATATTTATCCGTGATAAGGTTATTTTTAAAGATTAGTCACTAAATAACTATCTAAATTACGATATGAAATCATAAAATGTACCGGTTCGATCAAACATGCTCCTTAAGACCCATGTATTTCTTCATTTCACATTAAATATCTTTGCTCAGTTATTTCTAATGAGTTATTAATTATTTGGGTACGGCAAGTAGGATTTTTTAGACTAATAAACATGTAATGAAGTTATGTTTTAAGGGTACGGGTCTCCCTAAATAAATAAATATCATGACAAGAAGTGACATAGTTCATTCATTCGTTTAATTACATTTCCTTGCAACAAACTGTTTTCAACTTTTGCATTGTTATACTATATATTTATATAAACTGTATAGTAGTATAGTGTTCGAAAAGTGATCCTTTATATATACCGTAATACGGAGCATCTTTAATCTAGGTAGGTTTCTTCTCATAATAAGATATAAAAAAAAGTCTAGACTCTAGTTCAACTTTATATAGACTACTGTATTTGACGTATTAACGTTGTGACTTTTAGACCATAATGTGAATTTAACGAACACGTTATAACATATACTAGTTGTCAAAATAATTAAGCTCGTTAATTAGTGTAAAATACTAAACTACTCAGATTTGCATTTGCACATTCACTATTACCAAAATGTGTATATTTCAACACCAGTAATAAAAAAACAAAGATGTTACTCATAAATATAAAATGTGTCATACATACCAGTTGGTGTAGATGAAACAAGAGTATTGAGAAAACCAGCTGGTGAGCTACCATGTCGAAACAAAGGCGAAGGATTTTGAGTCTGACTACTCGTACTTTTCATACCATTAAAAGCGGTTGCAAACTCATTTAAACGAAATGACGTCGTCTGCGACCTATCCCCAGTATTAGTATTATTAGATACCGAGGATAGTTGAGATGACGTTGAGTCTGGTGGTGAGAAGAACCTCGTAGGGGTCCCACCACCACTAGACATATGATTTCCAACCGTACTTTGTTGTTGACTTTGTCCGTTAATGACAGAGTCTACGGTTGTTGTTAAAAAAGATACCGGTGCAGACCGGTATCTAGCTAGACCTATTCCTTGTTGGTTAACATTAGCATCGCCATTGGTGGTGTTGTTATTATTGTTTGGATCTCTAGATGTTGAGGAATTGGAAGATGGATACATGTCAAAATGGGGTTTTGTTTTTAGGCAAAAATGAAGGTGTGAATGTGTTTTTTGTGTGTGAGAGAATGAGAAATAATGAAGGCGTTGTTGAAGAAGCCTACAAGAGATGCTTTTGGATAATTTTAAGAGAAGAAATATCCAACTTGTTTAAAGTCTGCGGTCTTTTAAGACAAGCTTATGTATTCTTTAATGACAAGTTGATAGAATCTTAAAAGTGGTAAGTTTGATCTACAGTAAATTGGCAACTTTTTGTCCCTCCTATGCAGTTACATCACACGACCTGAAGTCGTTGATAAATAGTCAAATTATCAAAATTTGTACCAAAGACATCACCAACGAACCATATTGATAACGAGATGGGTGGCACTTGCGCGTTGCAGTGGAGCTTTTGGGTTTTGGTTTGTGCAATTTTCATGTGCCAAAATTTGTTGCATTTTTTTATAAGTATTTTTTATACGATTTGGTTTTGTATATTGCGGTTTTTCGTTGGCTACGTTGTACTGTATATATTTATTTGTACCATTTTTTTTTTTTTGTTTCTTTAGATATTTGTGATATGGTTTAGATGAAAGCAAAGATTGTGCAGGCCATTTTTTAAGTAACATACATTTCCTTGTATCTACACTTTTTAGACTATATGTATCCTTGTTGGCCATTTTGACTTTTGGTATATGAATATATGAGGGTGATTGTTGTTTTACCAATTCTTTGTTTATGTTTGTGTTTTTTACATATAGATAACCGATTTTCGGTTTTAATTGTTTAGGGGCTTTTTTTTTCAATTAATTAATTATTTATTTATTTTTTAATGCATTGCATTATATCCTAGGTGTGGGTCGTTTATTTTTGGTGTCTGAATGTTTAGTTTATGTAGGCATCGTTTAGGCCCATTTGTGATGCTGAGAATTGACTCAACATTCTCATATCATGTTAGCAGGAAAACGACATCTTCAGTGCCATAAAATTCCTTAGGCTTGCTAGCCACAAAGGTCTTATACCTACATCCATGACCGGTGTTCGAGAAACCTTCTCCATCATTGGTCCTCCTTTTATTAAGATTTGCAGCAATTTGAGTGAGGAGGTCTGCCAATCCAGCAGCATTGTTAGTTAGGTCGACATTGTTGCTGACTCCTAAACGTGTGTTCCTGGCAGCCATGATTCTACAATTGGCCAAAAACATTTGTTTGTGTAAGGTTTTGACCAAATAAATATTTAAACGCTACATATTGTAGGGATAGTAAGCCATAATCAGAAATAACAATTTCGATACAATGCAATGCCACTATAACTATATAAACAAAATTTGAAAACGAAGTTATGAACCATAAAAGTTTACATAAAGATGAAACATGTGAATTCAATATAACTGAATTCAAGAGCATGATTGAGGCACATGTTTGACACGCTTCTCTTAAAACAAATTCGCCTCTTATTTGACGTCTATTTCCCAGGGTACAACAATCAAAGCAGTTGTATTTCTGGACTTGACGTTATGCCTGAAATTCCCATTGAATTTTGTGTGTAATCTGATGGACATGAGGTTGGAATTTGTGTCTCTTCTTCCTTATTTCTTGAACAATAGAGTAGGCTACAATATATAACATATATTTGTAACTTATACTTGAATGACCACCATTAAACTTATTAATTGTAACACCCCCAAAATTTCGGTTCAGCGGAAGACACAACAAGCATTGGGGTGCTACGGAATTGGTACACAACACAAGCATAAGAAAACGAAAATACATCATCCGTTTAAATTAAACATTTCTACATTCAAAACTTCAAGTTTACATTTAATTCAAAAGTACTGAAATAAGGCCCAAAAGAACTCATGAAGATAGGTCCCCAAATATTTTATCAGAGTCAAATGTTCCGTAAGCCATGTTGTTTGCCAAGCCTTCAATCATAAAACATCCAAAAGTCTCAACATTAATTACCTAAGAAAACGTGCTAAAAGGGTCAGCTAAAGCTAGTGAGTTCATAGGTTTAAATAGCAATGAGTTGGACTTTAAACAATTGTAGTGTTCACACAAAAGAGAAGTCTATTACGTCAGCACTAAGTTCATGTAACCGAAGCTTGACTAGTGTGCATACTCTAGAAGCACGTTAAATAAAGGCCTTTGCAAGAGTCTAACATGTGACACTCATGTTTCAACATGTTATATACTCGCGTTTGGTCATCCTAGCCAAACTGAACGGGGGAGTCACCCCCAATGGATCTATTTATAGCATTCACGCTTCCATGCAAGAATTGACGGTTCATAAAAATGGGCATGAAAGGGATTCTATGACTTAGGATCATTCTACGTAATAGTTTAATAAAAACATGAATTCAGCACTGGTCTAAGTAAAATGTTTTGCATGTTTCTCACCCCAAAATTTAATATAACAAGTAATGAGAGTAAAGGTGGGGCTATGAACTCACCTTAGTTGCAGCAACGCTAAAACACAACAACTCAAGGGTAGTATAGCACAACGGTAACTATGGTCTCACGTCATAACTTACTCGGTACGACCTAATGATATAAAGACTTATCTCAAAAAATATCTTATTAAGTAAAATGCGCAAGAGTTTCCAAAAGTTAACCATTTCCATTTCCAAAATAATCCAATTCCATTTCCAATATTAACCAATTCCATGTCCAAAAATAATCTCGTTTTAGCCCTTTTAAAGGAGTTTGATATCATGATTCGTGTAATGGTATAAAAACACGGTGTTGACATAAATAATGTCTTAAAACATTGTTAGCATAATTAACAATGTCTCTATGTTTTGATAATTACAAAGCATAAACTCATTAATCTAAAACTTATGACGTAAACAAGTTTTTAGTGCTTAATACTTGTCTTTGATTCCATATCACTTAAGGTATGAATAAACAAAGGGTTTATTACATTTCATGATCAAAGGAAATTTCTCTAATCACTAGATTTTTTATAAAATGCATTAAACATCTTATATCTTTTACAAAATTATTTTTGGAATTAAAAGAATATGTTTAATTCATTATAAATATTTGATTTCAAATTTCCAACAAAAAATGGCAAATTCTATCCAGAAAAATATTCCCCACTAAAAGACAATAAAAACCAATGTTCTGAAGGGGCGGCCCCCTTAATTCCTTAGGCGGTCCCCTTAATCATTAAGGGGACCGGCCACTAATTAAGGGGACCGGCCACGCTCCAGAACAGTATTTTCCCCCCTATAAATACTGGTTCATCCCTCAAAATTTTCTCACCTTTTGCACTTCTAAACTTTCTGATCTAGATCCATATCTCTATTCTCTTATCCTTTGATCATAAGTGTATAATTCTTTGTTTCAAAGTGATCCAAACTTCATCCTCTCAAGTGCAAGAGAAGAATACTTCTATCCCTCAAGACAAGAAGTATTACAACTTGTTGTGATCTCCACATCCAAGTTGTTGGTGCATCATCAAAGATCATTTACATTATTCTTTGTGAAGATTGTTGTGAATATTTGATTGTAGATAGTTGTGCTAGATATAGATTGTGTGATTAGTTAGTAGCTTGGTGTGAAGAAGAAAACTTAGAAACTAGATTGGTGTGAAGAAGATAGGTGTGGAGTAGTTAGTTGTGAAGTAGATTGATTTGAAGAAGTTGTGTAGAAGTTGTGACTTAGGTGTGACGAAGTTGTGGTGTGAAAATTGGTGTGTAAATTGGTGTGTACGGTTTTCTCCGCCATAAGGGAGCTTGTTGATATAGTGAAGAAAACTCTCGAGTTAGGTGCTCGGGGAGTGGAGTAGGGCAAGGAAGGTGTCCTTGTAACCGAACCACTATAAATCTCTTGTCTCGCGGTTCGATCTTTCCATCTCTTACTTATTTCATTACTTATCATTGATATATATTATGTATTATTAATTGTTTATATTGTACAAGACTTGAGATCACATATTATCGAATCTAAGTTTTTAAAAGCTAAGAAAACACTAAAACTATCTTTTATAACGAATTAAAAAGACGTAAAACTATTCAACCCCCCTTCTAGTTTTCCACAATTGGTATCAGAGCCACGTCTAGCAAGATTTTTAAAATATATTGTATTTTAAAACTTGTAACGATCTATGGAATCTGAAAAATATTTAGAAGGGCAATCTATGCAAAGACCACCACTATTTGAAAGTGATGGATTTTTATATTGAAAAAATATATTCGAAACGTATGTGAAATCAAAAGATCTTGATCTTTGGCATATTATTACCTTTGATGATTTTCCTCCTATTCAATATAATGTTGAAACTAAAATGAATAAAATTGTATCTTTCGAAGAACAAAATGATGATTTGAAAAAGAAATTAGCAAAAAATAATGAGGCTAAAATGGTAATTTATAATGCGTTACCACGCAAAGAATATGAAAGAATTTTTATGTGTAAAACCGCCAAAGAAATTTGGGATTCTTTACTAATTACTCACCAAGGTAATAGCCAAGTCAAAGATAATAAAATAGATCTTCTTGTACAACAATATGAACAATTTACGATTCCGGAAGAGGAATCAATTGATAATGCTTTTGCTAAGTTTAACACTATCATCACAAGTTTAAAAGCACTTGTTGAGACATTTTCTAGTAAAAATTGTGTTAGGAAATTTCTTAGGGCATTGCATCCAAAATGGCGAGCTAAGGTCACGGCAATTGAAGAATCAAAGAACTTGATGACGTTATCACTAGATGAACTAATTGGCAACTTGAAGGTTCATGAAGAAATCATAAGAAGATATTCTGAAACGGTCAAAGTCAAGAAAGAACAA
Source organism: Artemisia argyi (assembly GCA_030686995.1). Lineage (NCBI taxonomy): Eukaryota > Viridiplantae > Streptophyta > Magnoliopsida > Asterales > Asteraceae > Artemisia > Artemisia argyi. The sequence goes on from JARVZY010002239.1 coordinate 183,112, forward strand.
ACCAAATCCATTGCTCTAAAAGCCAAAAAGGAACCCAGTGATGATGATGATTCAAGTGACGAAAGTGAAGACGAAGAATATGCAATGGCCATAAGAGAATTCAAGAAGTTCTTCAAGAGACGAGGAAGATTCACTAGATCATCACGAGACGAAAGAAAAGCATTCCAAAGGAATAGAAGTGACAACTACGGGAAAAGAAAGTGCTTTAGATGTGGAAGTCCAAATCATCTCATTGGCGAATGTCTAAAGCCACCGGGTTATGAAAATCAAGGTGCTTTTGTTAGTGGAACATGGAGTGATAGTGACAAAGAAGAAGTTGAAAAGCCAAGAGACGAAAGGTGTTTCATGGCAAAAGAAACCGACGAAATATGTTTAGGAATTGACTTGAAACCTGACGAATGGATCAAAGATAGCGGATGTTCGAGGCACATGACGGGGAACCGCAAGCTATTCTCTACATACAAGGCATACAATGGAGGTAACGTTATTTTTAGTAGTGACTTACGTGGAAAAATCATTGGCAAAGGTACGATTTCTCAAGACTCTCTTACTATTGAAAATGTAGAGCATGTAGATAATTTAACATATAACTTGCATAGTGTAGGACAAATATGTGATAATAAATGTAGAGTCACATTTACTGAAGAGGATAGCGAAATAGTTAAGAATGGAAAAATTATAGGTAGAGGAATTAGGAAAGGTGGCATATATGTTATGAAACTAGGAAACAAACCTGAGGATAGGATATGCCTAGCGACCCTAGATGAAGACTCTACATTGTGGCATAGGAGATTAGGACACGCTAACATGCAACAAATACAATCTTTGGCCTCTAAGGAATTAGTTAGAAATTTGCCTAATCTAAAATATGACAAGCATTTTTGTGATGCATGTAAAATTGAAAAACAAGCTCATGCTAGTCACAAAGCTAAGAATATAGTATCCACTACTAGGTGCCTAGAATTATTACATATGGATCTTTTTGGTCCATCCGCTGTGCGGAGCTATGGAGGAAACAAATATACCTTAGTAATAGTAGATGACTACGCACGATACACGTGGACTAGGTTTTTAAGTGACAAAACCCAAGCCTTTGAAAAATTCGAAATATTTAGTAAAATGATTCAAAATAAATTAGGATGCTCAATAGTTGCCATTAGGATGGACCATGGTAGGGAATTTGATAACGAAGTACAATTCAGAAAATATTGTGAGTTAAATGGAATATCTCACAATTTCTCCGCTCCTCGTACTCCTCAATCAAATGGCGATTTAGAAAGAAAAAATAGGTCACTACAAGAAATGAGTAGAACTATGTTAAATGAACAATCCATCCCACAAAAATTTTGGTGTGACGCCGTAGATACATCAACTTATATTTTAAATAGGGTATCAATTAGAAGAATTCTAGGAAAAACTCCTTATGAGTTATTAAGAGGTAGAAAACCAAACTTAAACTACTTTAGGGTATTTGGAAGTAAATGCTATATTTTAAACACTAAGGATTACCTCACTAAATTTGATCCAAAATCATATGAAGTAATATTTTTAGGATACTCACAAAATAGCAAAGCATATATAATACTTAACAAACACTCCATGAAAGTAGAGAAATCACTAAATGTAACATTTGATGAAACACCACCACCTCCTAAAACATTACCTTTAGAAGATGATGATTTAGTCGAAGATGAAGCTATTGAGGTTAGTAAAACAAAACCCATAGGAAATGATAATGAAGACATTCACTTAGAAAATAACGAAACTATTAATATTAAAGAATCTAGATCACATCCATTAGATAATATAATAGGACATCTTAACCAAAGAACCCTTAGGTCACAAGCCCAAGATAAAAACAATTTCTTTTGTTTCCTCTCAGCAATAGAACCTAAGAATATTAGCGAGGCTTTAAAGGATGAAATTTGGGTTATAGCTATGCAAGAAGAATTAAATCAATTTAAGGCAAATGATGTTTGGGAATTAGTCCCACATCCAAATAATATGACCATCATAGGAACCAACTGGGTATATAGGAATAAGTTAGACGAGAATGGAATAGTTACTAGGAATAAAGCTAGGTTAGTTGCCCAAGGTTATAATCAACAGGAAGGAATTGATTATGACGAAACTTATGCCCCCGTAGCTAGACTAGAATCGATTAGGATATTACTTGCCTATGCTTGCGCCCTAGATTTTAAGTTATTCCAAATGGATGTGAAAAGTGCATTCCTTAACGGTTTTATCAATGAGGAGGTATATGTGGCACAACCTCCAGGATTCATTGACTTCGCAAAACCTGATTATGTTTATAAGTTAAAGAAAGCTTTGTATGGACTCAAACAAGCTCCCAAAGCTTGGTATGATCGATTAAAAGCTTTTCTTATTAAACATGATTATTCCATGGGAATGGTAGATAACACTCTTTTCACTAAAAGGAAAGACCCAAATCTCATCATTGTCCAAATATATGTTGATGACATTATATTTGGATCGACTTGTCAAGACATGTGTGATGAATTTGCCAAAATCATGCATGGTGAGTTTGAGATGAGTATGATGGGTGAACTTAACTTCTTCCTAGGATTACAAATAAAACAATTAGAAGATGGAATATTTTTTAACCAATCTAAGTACATTAAGGAAATGCTTATGAAATTTAGCCTAGAAGACTCAAAACCCATGAAAACTCCCATGTCTACGGAGGTAAAGCTCATAAAGGACGATGAAGGTGAGTCCGTAGATAACACCAAGTATAGAGGAATGATAGGTAGTTTACTATACTTGACGGCAAGTAGACCCGACATCATGTTTAGTGTCTGCCTTTGTGCCCGTTTTCAAGAGGATCCCAAAACCTCTCACCTAGAAGCGGTTAAGCGTATCTTCCGATACGTTAAAGGCACTATAGACTTAGGATTATGGTATCCTAAGGGATCCGGCATAGAAACCATCGTCTATGCGGATTCGGATCATGCGGGAGACTATGTAGATAGAAAGAGCACTAGCGGTATTTGCACATTTATGGGATGTTGTCTAACGTCTTGGTTTTCGAATAAGCAAACCGCTCTTGCTATTTCTACTACCGAAGCCGAATATGTAAGCGCCGGAAAGGCATGTCAACAAGCACTATGGATGAAACAAGCTCTCGTAGACTATGGCATTAGGTTAGAAAATGTCCCCATTATGTGCGATAACAAGTTGACTAAACACATAGAAATCCGGTGCAACACTCTAGGACTAAACACATAGAAATACGCCACCATTTTCTTAGGGATAATGTACAAAAAGGAAATATATCTATAGAAAAGGTTGCATCGGAAGATAACATTGCGGATATATTCACAAAACCCCTTAAGCGTGAATTATTCAACCACTTGCGTTTAGGATTAGAAATGATGGAACAAGTTGACTAAATTATATTGAATTAATACAAATTTATACTTGCATAAAATTTATTTTTCTTCCATTTCATCTTTTCTGAGTCTAGGAATCTATTTCACACAAAACTAAAGATTGAGAAGATTTATTTTCTTTGCATAAACCTTTTTGTAAAACTCAATCAATTTTCTCTAAAAAAAAATTATTCTCACAATCTAGGAATCACATGAAGATCATTTTCCTTGCATTGTTGACTAATTCTAAAAACATTGTCTTTCAAAATCATGCATAAACTCTTACATAAATTGTCAAGGTATATAATCTAATATGTGTCTTTGACATTCATGATCGAGCAAAAATTGAATCAAGGAGATCATTTGGATTGTTTCTTAGGATCGTTATTTCTTTTTGCATCTAGGAGTCGAAACAATCACAACTCCACATTTGTTGCATATAGACACTCACTAGGACAAATTCACTAATAATGGTGTCATCTTAATCCATCACTAGCTTTTCACTCACTAATTGCCTTTGCCTTTAATCTAAGATAGGTGCCTTAGGAAGTTTAAGTGATCTTGCCCTTACTTACCTCCCCTTGCTTATTATGTGTTGATTAATTGCTCTTTTGCCTATGTGTTATTGCATGCATGCTATATCTTGATTAGATTAGATTCTATATTGCCTAAGGGAATTGAACTTGCTTGAACTCTAATCCAAACACACAACCTTTCTGCAAATTTTCTGCCAAAAACCCAATTCTGGCAACCTGGAAATCACCAGATGGGAGGCCCCCTTAATTTTGTAAGGCGGCCCCCTTAATCATTAAGGGGACCGCCCCCTAATTAAGGAGACCGGCCATCTGATGGTCGGGTTTACAGAATCTTTTCTGCTTTTTAGCCCATTTCAACCTACATTTCCAAATTTTCACCAACACATTTTGTCCTAATCTCCCAAACAAACTTTATCCATCCATAAACACACAAATCTTACACTATAAATACCCCCAATCCTCAAAACTCTTCACTCATCCCTTCATGGCTTCTCCAAACAAACCCAAACCAAAAGCCTCAAGGCTTGCAAAAATGACGAAAAAACCCGTTTGGCGAAGAAAAAGCCCTCGAAACAAATCCATCATAACACATGAAGTTGGAAGTCATTCAACACCACCAACCACTTACTTCCCAAACTTTCCACCAAATCCACAAGGACATTCATTTGATCCTACTTACAAACCATACAACATTGGCCAAACATCTTCCTTCATGCCAAATCACTCACCTCATCCTCCAATCACTTGTAATGATCCATACAAGTTTGATCAACCATCCCACTACAACCTCAACTACACAAACCCAATTCATCCATATCAACACAATGACTTTCTCCACATTACCACGGAAAAGCAAAAGTTCCGTGATGAAATATCACAAATCCATGATCTTTGTGATCTCAATGCCATGCATCTTGCATAACGCAACAAAGGGCAACCTCCATCATCACCCTACAACAATTGCCTTCCTCACTCTCTCAACTTGGATCAAGTTACAAACCACACTCACTATTTCCCTTGTTGCATCTTTCTCCAAAAACAAATCTTACTTGAGTGAAGATATTTCTTGGATTGAATATCTACTCACACGATCTCATCCCATTCCACCCCTAACACGATACAATATCGTAAGGGCCACCTCTTCCGCTCCATACCCCACTCCATATCCTTCTTCATCTAACAACTAAGCTTTATGCTTATGTTATCCTTCAAGCAAATAAATCAATCAACCATGAGTTGCAAGCAAGTCCAAGTGTTCCTTCTAGGCAATATAGGACTATGTCTTTTCTTTTGTTTTATTATGATTAATATGCCTTAAGCATATTAAATGTTGTAATGCTTTCTATGATGCTTGAATGAATCTATTTTTTTGCTTTGCATGTATATGTGCCTTGTTCTCTTCTAATATTTTGTGTAGCCAAGATTTCCATAACTCATTCCCTTGGTGCTCTCAAATGAGGGGGAGTACACATCAAGGGGGAGCTTTAACCTTTTTGATTTTACAAAAAGGGGAGAAGAGAATGTTAAACTCTAAATTCTTGTCTAAAAATTATTTTTTAGGCCTAATGAGTTTAAGGTTTTGTAATCATCAAAAAGGGGGAGATTGTTGACATAAATAATGTCTTAAAACATTGTTAGCATAACTAACAATGTCTCTATGTTTTGATAATTACAAAGCATAAACTCATTAATCTAAAACTTATGACGTAAACAAGTTTTTAGTGCTTAATACTTGTCTTTGATTCCATATCACTTAAGGTATGAATAAACAAAGGGTTTATTACATTTCATGATCAAAGGAAATTTCTCTAATCACTAGATTTTTTATAAAATGCATTAAACATCTTATAACTTTTACAAAATTATTTTTGGAATTAAAAGAATATGTTTAATTCATTATAAATATTTAATTTCAAATTTCCAACAAAAAATGGAAAATTCTATCCAGAAAAATATTCCCCACTAAAAGACAACAAAAACCAACGTTCTGAAGGGGCGGCCCCCTTAATTCCTTAGGCGGTCCCCTTAATCATTAAGGGGACCGGCCACTAATTAAAGGGACCGGCCACGCTCCAGAACAATATTTTTCCCCCCTATAAATACTGGTTCATCCCTCAAAATTTTCTCACCTTTTGCACTTCTAAACTTTCTGATCTAGATCCATATCTCTATTATCTTACCCTTTGATCATAAGTGTATAATTCTTTGTTTCAAAGTGATCCAAACTTCATCCTCTCAAGTGCAAGAGAAGAATACTTCTATCCCTCAAGACAAGAAGTATTACAACTTGTTGTGATCTCCACATCCAAGTTGTTGATGCATCATCAAAGATCATTTACATTATTCTTTGTGAAGATTGTTGTGAATATTTGATTGTAGATAGTTGTGCTAGATATAGATTGTATGATTAGTTAGTAGCTTGGTGTGAAGAAGAAAAGTTAGGAACTAGATTGGTGTGAAGAAGATAGGTGTGGAGTAGTTAGTTGTGAAGTAGATTGATTTGAAGAAGTTGTGTAGAAGTTGTGACTTAGGTGTGACGAAGTTGTGGTGTGAAAATTGGTGTGTAAATTGGTGTGTACGGTTTTCTCCGCCATAAGGGAGCTTGTTGATATAGTGAAGAAAACTCTCGAGTTAGGTGCTCGGGGAGTGGAGTAGGGCAAGGAAGGTATCCTTGTAGCCGAACCACTATAAATCTCTTGTCTCGCGGTTCGATCTTTCCATCTCTTACTTATTTCATTACTTATCATTGATATATATTGTGTATTGTTAATTGTTTATATTGTACAAGACTTGAGATCACATATTATCGAATCTAAGTTTTTAAAAGCTAAGAAAACACTAAAACTATCTTTTATAACGAATTAAAAAGACGTAAAACTATTCAACCCCCCTTCTAGTTTTCCACACACGGACTCCAGAGTACACACGCCAAAAGGAAACAAAACAACAGAATAGCCGCGAGCCGCATCGGTTATGTTTTCGGATCTTGTACAAGTATATAGTAGTTTTATGGATTACGTCTGTGCAAATTGAGTGTTCCCATATTGAGAGGATCTAAACACACTCCTTATGTTGGTGATACTTTGAGTATATACTAACTAGCACACGGAATTTACTAGCTAATACTTAGAAGATTTTGTGTACGGATGTAAGTAACAGTTGTATTGATGGAACAAAAAAGTATGAACAAGAGAATAAACAAAATACTTCAATATTATTATAATACGAGTGATCTAGAATATCACTAGGTTTACAACCTTAAAGCTTTTCTCAATGACAAACACAAAAGATATTTAACTCTAAACCTAGTACCTCCTTTTATAACACAAGGAGTCCTTTACAAGTAAACTATCTTGATACAATATTCGTATCAATCTATTCATATAAGATATACACAATATCTATTCTAACCTTATCATTTAAATCTGTCTTCAGCTCATAAGCAGTACAAACTTCTTGTTAAGTTAGTACTGTTAGTGTTATTCTTCAGCAGTTCCAACTTTTACTCTAGCAGTTTGTACTGTTAGTTTAATTTCTAACAATCCTCCCCTAAACTTATGATTTCTATGCAAATCATTAAGTTTCTTCAATTAAACTCCATTCTTCTGATATTGGGGGAATTATTTCAAACACTTCATCTTTTCTTTTGTCTTGCAGCCTTCATCAAGTTGTCACATTGATCCATGATTTGAAGAAGCAGAATTCTTCCCATTTCATTTGCTTCTTCAACAGTGAGCTTTATAGACAACATCAAAGTGAGCAAACCTGCAGTCAATGGATACTCCTTTCCAGCTATTATAAAGAGATCCTTCCCTGATTTTGTAGAAATATGGTGTACTCCACTTGATGCATATAACTTCCAAAATAAATGATTATGTGCTTCAATCTTCCAATACCTTTCATTTGGATCTGGATTATATAATCTCTGTAGTTCAACCTATAGTTCTTTGTCTTTAACCTCCTCTTCATTAGTTGTCTTGAACTTTTCTTTAACCAAATTCCAAAGTGTATCCAAGTATACTTTGTCAAGAGCTTTTACCAAGTCTTCAAAGCTTTTGTAAACAGCTGAATTTCCACCAACTCTGAGAATTCTCCACCCTTTTACAAATTCATCTGAGTGGATTTCCCAATCCAGAATTGGATACTTAACTTGAATGGGATCTATGGTTAGCACTTCAGGAACAACCATCATCATTGCATTGAGTTGTTCTCTAGATAATTGTCACACCCCCAGGATCGGGTCCAGCGGAAGCGTACATGTAGCTGGGGTGTAATTCAATTGGTATTACAACACAAGTTCAAAAATGGTTTTCACTTGAATCATTTAGAATAAAACAGCTTAATCAAAAATGTTGAATTTACATTTTTAATAGTAGTGCGGAAGTAGGCCCTTAAAATAGTTTAAACGGTCCCCAAATGTATATCAGAGTCTTCTATGACCATGCCATGCCCTGCCAAAACCTCCTGTAGCGTGCCATTACTTAATACCTGAAAATACATGCTAAAAGTGTCAACACGAGGTTGGTGAGTTCATAAGTTTGTATTAAAACAATAGTGTTGTGAGTTCAATAGAGAGTTTTGTGACCATTGTGTGACTCACAATGTCATAAAAATAAAGTTTACTTTAAAGTAAAATTTGAAGAGTGGACCATGAGTAGAGTATGTGATCATTACAACGAATACAATGCCACATAAAAAATAGTGTATTACGCTAGCGCTAAGTTCATGCAACCGAAGCTATAACAGTGTGCATGCTCAAAGAGCATGTAATCATATATAGGGCCCAGCAAGTGTTTATCCCAGACACTTGTGTTTCGACATGGTATACGTTCGTTTGCCTATCCGGTCAAACCGAACGGGGGCGTTACCCCCAATAGATCTATTTATAACATTCGAGCTTCCCAGCAGGAATTAACGGTTCATGAGATGGGCATAATTTGGACATAACAGGGCTTACGCTAATCCGCGTAATAGTTTAAACAAAGCATAAGTTTCAGTGTGGTCCATAAAAGTGTTTGCATAAAAGCAAGAGTTCATAAAGTGTGTTGCATAAAAGCAAGAGTTCATAAAGTGTGTTGCATAAAAGCAATAGTTCATAAAGTGTGTTGCATGTTTATAAAGCATTTGTGTATGCGAGAAAATAATCAAGTATGCAACCGATATACACATAGGTGCATTTAAATAATCAATCAAGCCTTCAAAGAAACAGTAGTGTTTAAGTAAACAATTGCGCATTCAAGCATTGAGTTTAGTAAAAAACGAGCATGTATTCTCCCCTAAAACATTTATAAAAACAAGTAAAAGTAGGGGGTATGAACTCACTTGGTGCGATAGCTATGATGACAAAAGTGGATACACTGAAATGAGGCACGATCTCTAATCGCAACCTAATATGAATGATAGTTTCTAACGTAAGAAACGAAATGATGCTACACATGCAAGTACGTATGTTATCGATACCACTCATTAGTTTCGAAAATAACGTTTATCGTCGAAAAAAAAATATATTTTTGACGTCTCGTTAAGTTAATACCCACTTTTCAGGTAAATATGTTGAAACGGTACTCCACGATCCTTGTTTGGTGCTTTATCGGTAAATATAAGGTTTTCGTCGCAAAATATAACATTTTCATTACTTGACAATATGCCCAAAATGGCCTCGCAAAACTAGTCGCGAAATATTGTACGTTAAGTGTTAATGGTCAAGCTCGGCGTTTTTGAAAACCTTGTAACAATATCTTGAAGTCGTGTTATTTAACTTTTGGCTATACGGGTCTTGATCAATGAGAGAATCCACTCTTATTGTTGCTATTTGAAAATATTATGCTCAACACTTAGAAAATTTCATTATAGCAAAAGCTGTCAAAATATATATAGTTTATCGGGTATATAGATGAGGTCGTAGTTTATTCGTTACGAGTCCAATGATCAAACGGCCAATTGATTTGAAAAGCTTGCTGGGAGATCTTGATTTCATAAAACTACGGCTCGGACTCAAACTGATCCGATCATAAAGAAAAACAGCCATGAAAGTGGTGTCTCGCAAAGACAGTTTACGTCAAAACTCTATTAGTGTACAAAGCTGATGGAAATATATATATATCGTCGGATTTCAAACACTTGTATCTTTTTCGTTATAAGCCCGTTTTCTATGTTCTTTATATCCCCGGAATCGTGGGACAACATACTAATATATTTTTGATAAGTCGGGACGGCTAGATTAAGTTTTAGGCCTCGAAACAGTCCATGAAAACTGTTCAACAGCAAGTAATTTTTCAGAAAATAGTTTTCGTTGTTAATCTTGAAAATAGCATATCTTTCTCGTCGTAACTCGGATTTTATCCCCGTTTTCGGCCATAGTTTCGTCTTGGAATGTATTTTCTAAATCTTGGGTCCAAAGTTACACCCTAGACCCTGAGTTTCCCACGTTTAACAAAAAGGGACAGTAGCTTTTATATAGTTGTAAAAATCAACTTTTCTAGTTTGTAACTTGTTCAAGGCTTAACCAAACTATCTCAAATCAACTTCACAAATACCCAATCCTACCATACACCTTCTTAGGGTGTCATGGGTTCCTAAACATCACCAATCTTGGTGGATCTCATGAGATTACTAGTGAAAATTATAGATCTAGTGTTTATAAAAACAAAATGAGTAACAAGTGGTATGGATCTTACATACTTGCATGTTTTACCAATATATCTTGAAAATACATAAAAATATAAAGTAAATGAAAGTATGAAAGGATCAAAAGTGTTTTTGAAGCTTACTTGAGATATTGGAGTGATTTTGAGGAGAAAATGTATAATATCCTAGGGTTTTTACCACAAAACCCCAACTAGATCATGATTAGGACTTGATTAAACATTTGATCTTGAAAAATCAATGGATCTTGCTTGTTCTTCTTGCCTTGGTCGATTATGTGATGAAGATGAGAGAAAGAGAGAATTTGCTAGTTGTTTGGTGTGTGTTGAATGAAAAATGAAAAGGTGAAGCAAATATATATTCTTTGAAAGTCTTGGTCAAATTCAAGTAATTATATATTAGGGATGCAAGATCCATAAAACAAGGAGGAGGCATAGGGGGGGGGGGGGCGGCTCAAGGAAGCAAAAGGAGGGTTTTGAGGATGTTTGTGGGCTAATTAAAGCTCATGTCTCCCCTTTTGTAAGTATTTGTTGGATATTTTGTATTTTAGGTGTTATCGGGTACCGAGTTAACTAAAAATAAATGTTAACGTGGTGAAATAAAATACGACGAAGTTGTAAATGTTGTAAAATGTTATTCCTGATGAGAATCGGGTGTTGAATAATTATTGAATTGAAATAACGCAAACCGACGGAGTTATAAGCTCCGACCGTACAATATAGTAATTGATTAGAAAACACCGGGTAAAATAATAATATAATTTTTATATTATTATAATGAGTATAAAATATGTTAGGATCATAGTCGGGAGTATTGGGTATACGTTAGTAGTAAAACTGAGTGGTATCGTTAATTACAAATTAAGCATACGTAAATGGAAATAATGCATATCCGTGTAGTAACTAATGTGATGATGATGTGTAGACTATTCCAGTCTATATGAAGTGACATAAATGAATGATGTATGAATTCGCAGCTAAACCTAACTGGTTACGCGAATTTAAAGACTCGTAAACTCAGTTTACGTAATAGTGAATGATGATCACGAATAGTGATTTTCTTCCGGGAATGAATAGTGTCATATGAATAGTAAAATTTCTGAACGCTTCTCGGAATCGCAAACTGACTCCGAAAACGATGAATAGTAAAATGATGAATAGTGACCGGTGAATAGTAAATGATGAATAGTAACCGATGAATAGTGAATAGGAGAAATGTCCCGAAAATGCGGGTTGTTACAGTCTCACCCCCTTAAAAGGAACTTCGTCCCAAAGTTCAGTTTGTGTTGGTCTCTGAAGTTGTATTGGTGAAAAGATGATGATTCTTATCGTGTAAGCTATTGAGCTCTAACAAGGTACAAGTCTGACGGCCACTAGGCCTACTCTGTCAGAAATGTTGAATGATCCAGTGAATGCTTACTGGACTAGTGAGTTGGGCTTTTCAAAATTTTGATCCTTCAATGGATGTTGGCACTTCGACCATTGAGTGCTTCAAATGATGTGGTCTCTAAGCTCGTGTGGTAACTATGGTTGTAAAAGAGTCCGATTTATGGCAAATGGTAAGTCCAACCATTTCTAGAGTCAATCACTCACGTCCTGAGCATATCTTCCTATGTTTGAATCGATCTCAAATTCTGACCATTGGTCTGCAGATGATAGGTGGTGTAGTTCCAAAAAGAATCTTAATGAAATCGCTAGGAGTTTGAGGTGAATCAAATTCCTCTATTAGGAATAATTGAAATGGGTATCATGAATCTTGTTTTGAAAGACTTACAAGGTTAAGTCCGTCAAAGGGTGTTACTGAAAATAGTAGATTAGGATAAGGTTGTGATTCCTCCGCAGGAATGTCATGAGTTGAGTCTTTCTCCACCTACGATGCTTAGTCTCCATTACTAAGATTTTCCCCAAGTGATATGCCATCAAATCACAAAATTCTTAATGTATAAGTGAGGTAATATAGTGATTGGTTTTCAAGGTTTGTTTTGAGATTGTGTGTTTTGTTCATAAACCTTCCCTCAGTAAATAAATTTACAACTTCAAGCAAACGGCTTTTCCAGTAACTTTTTCTCGATGTTTCAAAATTTAGTAGTTATGCAAGATAGGACTATTTTCAACATAAAGTGGATAGTATGGTTTACCAAAGATTGATGTTTAAAATTTCCTAACATTCAATAGTTTTGTGAAAGGTTAACCAAAAGGAATTTGCTTGTCAAAATAAGTGCCTCAGAAAGTATTTCTTACAAGATATATGTTTTGTATAATGGTAGTTTGGAGAAAAATCCATTTAAAAGTAAAAGTATTAAGAGGATAAAATAGTCGGGTAGGTATGTCTGCACAAATGCATAGATGTCTAACATGTTTGAATAATGTCTATTGGCGCGGACATGTTCAATTGAAGGTTCGGTAGTCTTGGTTAGGAGGTTGGATGTATCTCTATAGTGTTGCTTAGTAAGCATTCGCATCGAAACTAATCTTGTAATTCAGTCAAGCCAATACTTTCCAGATGGTGGAATTGTGGCAATCAGGCCAGTGATAGTGGTTCGAATGGTTTTGTGGTATCCTGAGATTTCTGTTGAGTTTTGAATGATTTCAATGTACCGAGGGATCCTCCTTTTAGATGGTATGGAAAGTCTTTCCTAGGGAGGTCATTGATAATATCCACTTATCAATATAGGGAGTAGTGAGGGATGAGTGACATCGGAGTCTATAGAGTGTTAGCTAATTCCTTATATATGGGGATGGGGAAAGGAAATGATAGTGAGGGTGAGAAGGGAAAAGATTGTGACAACTGCGACAAAATGAGATTGTGATACAAGAAAATACTGTGATGTAAGTGTATCGTGCATAGACGTAAATGTCCATGAGATGAAATGTCCAGTTGGCGTGCTTCCAATTGGTGGTTAACGAGATGGTGAAAAGTATGAATGTTCTGCCAACGAGTGTTTACACACACGTAAATGAAACATTTGGAAATTGAGTAGAGAATTCAATCCAGACAGAATTTTATTATAACCATTCTCAGTATTGCAAAATTCATTTCTGAGTCAGACATAGGTGGTCAGCCTATATCTCACTATCCCGGGTTAAATATAGATGACCAGTCTATATTCCACCGAGGTTCCATGAATTTTGAAATACTCAGCTCAGTTATACTAAGACTATGTCCTTCCCAAATACCAAGACGTTCTGAAAGACAAAAGCAAGTGACCAAACTCGAGGTCAGATTATGAAGCTATGCAAGGAAAAGCATAACGTGGTGACATATATGATACATGAGCATGCTTATATGAAAGACAATTATAGTAATCAACTATATTAAATAAATATAATATATCAGATAATGAGACACAAATCTCATCACCTATGTCAGCAACTAACCACAAATGAGGCTTCAGCTTGGCAGGCAGGCACGTGACGGTCATAGGGTTATGTTTTCGTGAAAGTAGCTATAGTCTAGGTTTTAAAAACACTTAGTTCACTATAGCCAAAGCTCTGATACCAATCTGTCACACCCCCAGGATCGGGTCCAGCGGAAGCGTACATGTAGCTGGGGTGTAACTCAATTGGTATTACAACACAAGTTCAAAAATGGTTTTCACTTGAATCATTTAGAATAAAACAGCTTAATCAAAAATGTTGAATTTACATTTTTAATAGTAGTGCGAAAGTAGACCCTTAAAATAGTTTAAACGGTCCCCAAATGTATATCAGAGTCTTCTATGACCATGCCATGCCCTGCCAAAACCTCCAGTAGCGTGCCATTACTTAATACCTGAAAATACATGCTAAAAGTGTCAACACGAGGTTGGTGAGTTCATAAGTTTGTATTAAAACAATAGTGTTGTGAGTTCAATAGAGAGTTTTGTGACCATTGTGTGACTCACAATGTCATAAAAATAAAGTTTACTTTAAAGTAAAATTTGAAGAGTGGACCATGAGTAGAGTATGTGATCATTACAACGAATACAATGCCACATAAAAAATAGTGTATTACGCTAGCGCTAAGTTCATGCAACCGAAGCTATAACAGTGTGCATGCTCAAAGAGCATGTAATCATATATAGGGCCCAGCAAGTGTTTATCCCAGACACTTGTGTTTCGACATGGTATACGTTCGTTTGCCTATCCGGTCAAACCGAACGGGGGCGTTACCCCCAATAGATCTATTTATAACATTCGAGCTTCCCAGCAGGAATTAACGGTTCATGAGATGAGCATAATTGGGACATAACAGGGCTTAGGCTAATCCGCGTAATAGTTTAAACAAAGCATAAGTTTCAGTGTGGTCGATAAAAGTGTTTGCATAAAAGCAATTGTTCATAAAGTGTGTTGCATAAAAGCAAGAGTTCATATAGGTGCATTTAAATAATCAATCAAGCCTTCAAAGAAACAGTAGTGTTTAAGTAAACAATTGCGCATTCAAGCATTGAGTTTAGTAAAAAAACGAGCATGTATTCTCCCCTAAAACATTTATAAAAACAAGTAAAAGTAGGGGGTATGAACTCACCTGGTGCGATAGCTATGATGACAAAAGTGGATACACTGAAATGAGGCACGATCTCTAATCGCAACCTAATATGAATGATAGTTTCTAACGTAAGAAACGAAATGATGCTACACATGCAAGTACGTATGTTATCGATACCACTCATTAGTTTCGAAAATAACGTTTATCGTCGAAAAAAAAATATATTTTTGACGTCTCGTTAAGTTAATACCCACTTTTCAGGTAAATATGTTGAAACGGTACTCCACGATCCTTGTTTGGTGCTTTATCGGTAAATATAAGGTTTTCGTCGCAAAATATAACATTTTCATTACTTGACAATATGCCCAAAATGGCCTCGCAAAACTAGTCGCGAAATATTGTACATTAAGTGTTAATGGTCAAGCTCGGCGTTTTTGAAAACCTTGTAACAATATCTTGAAGTCGTGTTATTTAACTTTTGGCTATACGGGTCTTGATCAATGAGAGAATCCACTCTTATTGTTGCTATTTGAAAATATTATGCTCAACACTTAGAAAATTTCATTATAGCAAAAGCTGTCAAAATATATATAGTTTATCGGGTATATAGATGAGGTCGTAGTTTATTCGTTACGAGTCCAATGATCAAACGGCCAATTGATTTGAAAAGCTTGCTGGGAGATCTTGATTTCATAAAACTACGGCTCGGACTCAAACTGATCCGATCATAAAGAAAAACAGCCATGAAAGTGGTGTCTCGCAAAGACAGTTTACGTCAAAACTCTATTAGTGTACAAAGCTGATGGAAATATATATATATCGTCGGATTTCAAACACTTGTATCTTTTTCGTTATAAGCCCGTTTTCTATGTTCTTTATATCCCCGGAATCGTGGGACAACATACTAATATATTTTTGATAAGTCGGGACGGCTAGATTAAGTTTTAGGCCTCGAAACAGTCCATGAAAACTGTTCAACAGCAAGTAATTTTTCAGAAAATAGTTTTCGTTGTTAATCTTGAAAATAGCATATCTTTCTCGTCGTAACTCGGATTTTATCCCCGTTTTCGGCCATAGTTTCGTCTTGGAATGTATTTTCTAAATCTTGGGTCCAAAGTTACACCCTAGACCCTGAGTTTCCCACGTTTAACAAAAAGGGACAGTAGCTTTTATATAGTTGTAAAAATCAACTTTTCTAGTTTGTAACTTGTTCAAGGCTTAACCAAACTATCTCAAATCAACTTCACAAATACCCAATCCTACCATACACCTTCTTAGGGTGTCATGGGTTCCTAAACATCACCAATCTTGGTGGATCTCATGAGATTACTAGTGAAAATTATAGATCTAGTGTTTATAAAAACAAAATGAGTAACAAGTGGTATGGATCTTACATACTTGCATGTTTTACCAATATATCTTGAAAATACATAAAAATATAAAGTAAATGAAAGTATGAAAGGATCAAAAGTGTTTTTGAAGCTTACTTGAGATATTGGAGTGATTTTGAGGAGAAAATGTATAATATCCTAGGGTTTTTACCACAAAACCCCAACTAGATCATGATTAGGACTTGATTAAACATTTGATCTTGAAAAATCAATGGATCTTGCTTGTTCTTCTTGCCTTGGTCGATTATGTGATGAAGATGAGAGAAAGAGAGAATTTGCTAGTTGTTTGGTGTGTGTTGAATGAAAAATGAAAAGGTGAAGCAAATATATATTCTTTGAAAGTCTTGGTCAAATTCAAGTAATTATATATTAGGGATGCAAGATCCATAAAACAAGGAGGAGGCATAGGGGGGGGGGGGGGGGGCTCAAGGAAGCAAAAGGAGGGTTTTGAGGATGTTTGTGGGCTAATTAAAGCTCATGTCTCCCCTTTTGTAAGTATTTGTTGGATATTTTGTATTTTAGGTGTTATCGGGTACCGAGTTAACTAAAAATAAATGTTAACGTGGTGAAATAAAATACGACGAAGTTGTAAATGTTGTAAAATGTTATTCCTGATGAGAATCGGGTGTTGAATAATTATTGAATTGAAATAACGCAAACCGACGGAGTTATAAGCTCCGACCGTACAATATAGTAATTGATTAGAAAACACCGGCTCAAGGAAGCAAAAGGAGGGTTTTGAGGATGTTTGTGGGCTAATTAAAGCTCATGTCTCCCCTTTTGCAAGTATTTGTTGGATATTTTGTATTTTAGGTGTTATCAGGTACCGAGTTAACTAAAAATAAATGTTAACGTGGTGAAATAAAATACGACGAAGTTTTAAATGTTGTAAAATGTTATTCCTGATGAGAATCGGGTGTTGAATAATTATTGAATTGAAATAACGCAAACCGACGGAGTTATAAGCTCTGACCGTACAATATAGTAATTGATTAGAAAACACCGGGTAAAATAATAATATAATTTTTATATTATTATAATGAGTATAAAATATGTTAGGATCATAGTCGGGAGTATTGGGTATACGTTAGTAGTAAAACTGAGTGGTATCGTTAATTATAAATTAAGCATACGTAAATGGAAATAATGCATATCCGTGTAGTAACTAATGTGATGATGATGTGTAGACTATTCCAGTCTATATGAAGTGACATAAATGAATGATGTATGAATTCGCAGCTAAACCTAACTGGTTACGCGAATTTAAAGACTCGTAAACTCAGTTTACGTAATAGTGAATGATGATCATGAATAGTGATTTTCTTCCGGGAATGAATAGTGTCATATGAATAGTAAAATTTCTGAACGCTTCTCGGAATCACAAACTGACTCCGAAAACGATGAATAGTAAAATGATGAATAGTGACCGGTGAATAGTAAATGATGAATAGTAACCGATGAATAGTGAATAGGAAAAATGTCCCGAAAATGCGGGTTGTTACAATAATCCTCTACCATTTTTAACTGTAGATTATCCTTTTTTAATCTTTTGCTTTTTAGAAGCTTCTGACTCTAAAATAATGCCAGCTCTTTTTGTAACTCTGCTTGCTTCTTCTGTACCAATAGGAGTGAAATGATGTACCTTCTTGTAAGCAATATGGTACAACCTTTCAATTTATTCATGTGCTTTTCCCTTGAGTTTAGTAGGTTTCCAATTATCTTTGTTGATCAAAACTTCTTCATTCCAGCAATGATCTGAGCTTGTGTAGGCTTTCTTGCTGGCTTCCTTTGACTCTTTCTAAAATTCTCCATTAAAGCTTATAGTGCAGCATCATCACTTCTTGAATTAATAAAATCAGCAAGTTGTGCTAATCTTTCTTCAACTGCTAAGCTTTGATTTTCTAAGAGTTCTATAGCTTTTTCATTCACAATTAGATCTGAATCAATCAACTGTTGTATCTGATCTTCATGTGATTGTTGAGCCATAAGATTATCGAATGCAAATCTTTAATTTTGGAGTCTCTAAGCTTCCATAAAAGTAGCAACTTCTTCTTCTTCTTCTTCTTCTTCTTCTTCTTCTTCTTCTTCTTCTTCTTCTTCTGCTTTTTTGGCAACTTCTGCATCAAACTCAATTTGAGCTTGAATTCTTGATTTTACTTTCCTTGGTTGCTCAGCTTCTTCTTCTTCTTCAACCATTATACCTTTACCCTTATCTTGATTAGTTGCTTTTTGTGGATGAGAAGGCTCAGCAGTATCAACATGTGCTTCTTCTTGAGTTTGTACTACTTCAGTCTGAGTTTGTACTGCTTCAGTCTTAGTTTGTACTGCTTCAGTCATTTGTCTTGAAACATCAATGATTTGCTCTACTAACCCAGCAGTACCTTCTACAACATCAATGGGCTCATTTATCTAATTATCACCCTCTTCAATATCATCATTATCATCACCTTTTTCTTCAGAATCTAGTTTCCTCCCTTGAATTCTTGCAGATTTCCTCCTCTGTTTGGAAGAATTTCCACCATCTTTGTCATCATCAGAAGAACTAAAGCTTGAACTGGTAGATTGAATGATGGTAGTCCTCCTCTTGGCCTTCAACTTTTTAACTTTTTCTTAAAGCCTCTTCATTTTGAGAACTAGCTTGGTGTGGAGATCTGCATACTTCTTCTTTGTTGACTTGAGATCATCTTCTAGGGCTGCAACTTTGTTAGATAAAATTACCACCAAATCCATCAATTCATTAAGTTGAGAGCTACCCTCAGCATCACCAGATGTGTTACCTTCTGGCATAGATGCATCATGGGGAATAGATTCAGCTGTAGACATAGTGGGACTAGGTATAGCATCAGAACCACCCAAAATATCCACTTGGCTTGGGATTACATCACCTGTGTCAATTCTTGGAGGACTTAGCACATTAGATGTTTCCATGGTAGGGGTCTTAACTATGTAAACATTATCTTGTCCTGCATCTAAGCTAGGAGCAGTAATGTTAGCCCCATCCATACTATCAACATGGATAACATCATCTGCTACAATGGTATGAGTAGGAGAACTAGGCTGAGGTACCATAGTTTCCTTTCTGGTTCTTCTCCTATAGGTGTTGGTAACAATTGGGGTGTGAAAGGTTGATGGAATCACAATGGGTGTGTTGATAATATCAAATAGTACCCCGGTTTTTAGTGCTAATTTCCCCCTAGATTGTTCATCTTTTATGTAAATATGTTAGGATATATACTCTTATTTGTTTATATTCTATTTTCAGGGCAAAGATGAACAAAGGAACGAAAAGACGCGGATTTGGAAGGTCTTAGATGAAAATCATTGAAGTATGCGGATTCTGCACTAACTACGGTGTAGATGCTACATCTACCTACGTCGTAGCTATTATTTACAAAGATTACGGCGTAGCCAGCCTCTCTCCACCTATGGCGTAGACCTTAAAATCAAGCAGAAGAGAACTTTCGAGGATTAAGATGAAACTACGGCGTAGTCCCATCATAACTACGCCGTAGATGTGCCAATTAAGGAAACTACGATCGTAGCTCTTGATCAACCTACGGTGTAGTTGTTATTATCAAAGGATACGACATAGCCATCCAAAGGGCTAAGCCATAGCAATGTCGGGCCTATAAATACCAGCCCTAATTCCGAGTTTTATAATTCACTTTTCACCACACAGAAGTCAGAAGGAATTCAGGGAGCAAGAGGGAGAAGTTCTATCAAGCATACAAGTCCATTTCAAGGGAGAATTCACACCATAACCATAAGTTTATTCATTCATTTGATTTGTATTAATTCAATGTTTACATTTGTAATGTTAAACACTTGTTTTTCAGCATTATTGAACATGAGTGGCTAAATACCTCTTGGTGTTAGCCCGATTATGAAATTGTTATTAATATGATTTAGTTTTCCCGCATCTTTAGTCGTTTTATTTGTATACTTTCTTAGCTTGTCTTTGGATACTTTAGCTTTAAAAGTTTTGATATTGGGTACTCCTTCGAGGAGAATGTATGATGTGACCGTGCCCATATTTCATTAGAAGGTTGTGACTTGGTGATGGTTAAGACGGACCGTAGACGCTTCCATCACCATACATGTGCGAATTGACCAAAGGATCACCTATCTAATAGATTTACTTAAGAATTTAGGGGGGAGGTGTAAGTGACAACATTTCTCGTTAGGCCAATCTAAGTTATTAGAGGCACTTAATGACTCAGCATAGTTAACCGGCGACCTCTATTCATCACTAAGGTTAAAATACTTAGATATCGGAGTAGGGGATTATGGGAAATAGGTAGGTGATTTGACCAACTGAGCCTATTGAATTGAACCCCCAGATAAAATGATCGGATGCATTTATAGAAAACTTGTCATGTTAATAACAAGAGTAGTAATTAGGTTAACACTGCTTTCTCCATCTGATTTCCTTTTTACTTACTATTTGCTTTGTTTTGTTATTTATTTCTTTAGTTTAATTAAATCATTAAAATACCCCTTTTATTTAGTGACATTTAAACTTAGATATTGTCCGCACCTTAGCTCTTGGGACGAACTCGTCTTTACTATCTAGCTATACCTCACACGATCGGGTACACTGCCCGTTAGTGCATTAGGTAGACCTTAGGTAGACGAGACTTTTTAAATTTAAAACCTGGTCGGTAAATTTTGCATCAAGTTTTTGGCGCCGTTGCCGGGGAGCTACTAGGATATTTATTTAAGTTTTCTTTTATTTTATTTTATTTTATAATGTCTGGATACAAAACCAGGAGTGCCAAACCTTTTTTGGCTACGCCTTATGAAAATCCCGAAAGGCAATTTCGCGCAAACAGAAATAACACTCCCATTTCTATTCATAATCTCTTTTCTTTTTGTGAGCATTCAGATTCAGATACGGAGTCGCATGATGACACTAGCATCAACACCCTTACCATGGAACAATACATGGAGAGGAATAACGAATATTACTCAAGAAGAACTACATCGGAACCTGAAATTACTAAAGTCGATATTAAGGGACAAAAATTATCGAGGAGTTGCAAAATAAACATTTTTCTAGAGACGATGATAATGAAGATGCTCAAGAGCATGTTGAAGAAGTTTTGTATATTGTGAGCATTTATAGATGTCTGAATGTCTCTCAATAGAAACTTATGACGAAGGTTTATCCCATATCTTTGTCTGGATCAGCAAGAAAATGGTTTAACAGACTTCCCATCGAAGTCAAGGCCACTTGGGAATCCCGCCGCAAGGCCTTCATACAAAAGTTTTGTCCACCTTCCAAACTTGCCACCGCGCTAAGGAATATATACCGGTTTCTGCAAGAGAAAGAAGAAACACTTTATCAAGCATGGGAAAGATATAATGAGCTTCTCTATAGGTGTCCTACTAATGATCATATCAAGCAGATGAAAGTATTTGTTTTCTATAAAGGATTAGATGCGTATACCCGTGACCTTCTTGACTCGCAAGGACCAATCCCTGGATTAACTCCTGACAAAGCTCTTCAAGCCATACAACGAACGACTGAGCATTGTCACAAATGGCATCTGGAAACAGGATTTAGACCAAAGGATAAGTTCAAACACAAAGTCATGAAGACATTGATTAAGAATAATGGTGGGTACGCAGTCGAATTCGAATCAAGGAGGAAAGAAAGAAATGAAACTGAAAATAATTATCGAAGGGAAGAGGTTAAGAGCCTAGTTAGCAAGAATGGGATTGACAGTCTAGAAGAAACGGTGTATAAGTACATCACAAAATCAACCGAACGGCAAAAACGAGAGGAGGAGACACTTAAGCAGTTTGTTGAAAGCACTGTTGCATCTTTGAAGGCTCATGACATTGGGATTAAGAACCTTGAACTAAAAATTGAGCAATGCACTATCGCCATTAAGGAATGTTTGAGAAAGGACACTATGGAAAGTAGCGTTGGGACACAACTACCTGTGGACAATACTGCTTTGACGATTGAAGAAGACGAAAGTGAACCCAAAACATTCTACAAAATGTTAAGTGGAGACTTGAAAAGGATCAATCCTTAGTTAACGAACTTGAATCAATGCATATTAATATACCTTTAGTAGATTCAATTAAGAACGAGCCTAACAATCTTAAAAGCTTGCAGGTATTGACTAAAGAAAAGAGTGGCCTCGATGAAGTAAATCAGTAAAGCTCAATGAAAGATGCTCAGCCATCTTACGGAATGAGTTGCCCCCCAAACAGAAAGACCCTAGAAGTTTTACTCTACCATGCTTGATAGGTAATCTTAAAATCAGCAATGCATTGGCTGATTTAGGGGCTAGCATTAGTATAATGCCCTATTCTATGTTTACACGTTTGGGGGTTGGGAGTTTGAAACCTATTAAGATGGACATTGAAATGGCCGACAAATCTATGCAAACACCATTAGGAGTCGTCGAAAATGTTTTATTAAAGATCGATAAGTTTGTTTTCTAAGTAGACTTTGTCATTTTGAAAATTATTGAGGACGACAGAATCCTGATAATTTTAGGAAGACCTATGTTGGCCACCGCACATGCTAAGGTTGATGTATTTGGTAAAAAATTAACCTTAGAAGTGGGAGGAGAAGTAATTGCTTTTAACGCTAACGAACTAATATCTGCTCCCCAAAAGATAGTGTTTATGTTGTGAATCAGGTACAGGAACAAGAGGAATTTGACTTGAAGGCATTTCTTCATAATGAAGAAATTTTCCATGATAACTCCTTGGGACCTGATGATCTCTCTCCCATTGGAAACTTTGATGTTTTCGTGGACTTTAAAGAAAACAATCATGGAATTGATGTAAACATGACTAATCATCAAATTAATTTGATGGACTTAATTCCACCCCATGATGATGATGGAAATGCCATGGTTCAACCGTTACAGCCCGATTTCCTCAAAGCCGGTATTAGAATCCACAATTCAAATCCTTACGCATTGCAACTCACTTGTAAAATTGGGTTTGTTGATTTCCACACTTCTATTAATATATGTTCTCCGATTAACATCATGTCTAAAGAACGTTATAACAAAATCTTTAAAAAAAGAGTTAGATTATCTAGGAAACAACTTTCTTGGTGAGGCCAAAAATGTTAATATATCACACCTTAGACTAGCAATCTTTTTGGTTAATTCACCAATGTCATTCAAGCTATTGCTATTCGTCAGCCAAGTTGTTATTCCATCATACCAATTTCGTGAATGGTTAGCCATCATATGTATTGAGCGAATGGCTTGTGCTGGTGGCATCATATAGATTGGCCCTTGAGAGTCGAGCATTTGGCGGGAATGGATGCTTAAACCTTTGTAGAAAATAAGGACTTTCCAATGGTTGTCGAGTTTATGCGTTGGGCACTTGTAAAGAAGGTCATTAAACCTATCCCAAGCTTCATATAATGTCTCATTCTTTAATTGTCTGAAGTTCCTTATTTCTTCCATCTTCTTGGCAATCCTTGAAGGCGAATAATATTTCTGAACAAAAGCTTTCTCCAGAAGTTTCCATGTATTTATCGACCTAGCCGGAAGCCTGTACATCCATCTTCTAGCTGCACCTGTGAGTGTCACTGGAAACACTTTGAGCATCAATGCATCTTGAGTTACTCTTAGAGTGTGAAAAAGATCTGCGATCTCTAATACACTTTGTACATGCAGGTGGGCATCTTCATCTTCAGTTCCCGCGAAAAGCTTCAATCCGAGCTCCTTCATAAACTGGCTACTGATCTCAAAGTTGATATTATTATTAATTTCAGGACAAACCACGCCCGATCTTCGGTTACCTTGAGTCAAAGCCATGTATTCCTCCATAGTGAGCATGTCAAAATCCGAATTTCCCATATTCTGAAATTTCAAAAAGAAACAAAAAGAGAAACGAAAAGAAAAAGAAAACTAAAAACAAAAAATTCCTAAAAAGCAAATGAAAATCAAAAAGCAAAAATATATACAAGACTTAAATTAAAAATCCTAATATATCTCCCCGGCAGCGACGCCAAAAACTTGATGTAGGATTTCTGGCCAGGTTTTATAATTTATAAAGTCTCGTACTAACCCTAGGTTTACTTTATGCACTAACGGACAGAGAATCCGGTCGTGTGTAGGCTAGTTAATGGTAATACCGAGGTCGTCCCAAGAGCTATGTGGTGCGGATTAAATCTAACTCTGGTGTCACTGATTTAAACTGGTTTAGAGTTTGATATGATTAATAAGACAGAAATGTAAATGAAAGCTAGAAAGTGAACCGAAGTTGTGAGCGGAGGGAGAGAAGTGTGCTGATGAGACGAAAAATGTACCGCTTTTAGGGGGTCATTTAAGCCCAAAGTCGAGATTGTTTGATCAAATATTGCCCTAAATCGTTCCTTTCTTCATTTTAGGTACTTTTGAGAAGAAATCTGGAAAAGGAAGCATTTTGGACGTTTTTGGAGCGAAAAAGTGAAGAAAATGACAAAGTCTCCAATTCATGCTGAAAACAATACCTGACAGCGTCAGGATTTGCTTATGACGCCGTCACTCTTTGGCAATGAGGTGGATAATCAAGTTACATGTGACGCACCAGAATGTTTTTGGAGGATTTACACGTGACGGCGTCACCAAGGCCGTCACGTACAAAATGAAAGAGACGGCCAAGAGGGAGTTTACACATGACGGCATCAGAATTGGATCTAGGAAATACGATAATATTTATGGCGGCGAGTTGACGGCGTCAGAATTCACTCTTGACGCAGTCAGACTCAAAACTTTATATATAGTTTTTGATTTTTCATTCATTTTTGTGCAACTTGGAGAGGAGAAACCCTAGACGAATTTCACCTTATTTTTAAGGGTTTCAAACCCTTGTTTCATCCATGCTTAATTGAAGATAAGTTTTCCAATAATCATTCAATATGTCTATGTGTTGTTTGATTCTATCTTATGCTTGTCTTCACTTTAACATGCTAGGCTAGGTTTTCTATGTGCTTGCTTAGATGTAATGAAACTTAGATATTGATTATTGGTTGGTTGTTTGTTTATAATTGTTGTGGATGAATGATTTCGATGTTAGGCTGAAGAAAACAGGCAGACTTCCAATTGGTAACTTGCTTGAACATCTTAAGAAACATGATCGGATGTGTACTACGATAAATTGGTTATATTTAATGCATAGGTAACTACTAAGGAGACCATGTTAGGAGATAGTAGTCGGATCGACATAGGAAGAGGTAGAAGCTTATAGAGTTAGGGAAGATCGTACACGGCCCTACGAATGGTATTAAGGAATATAACCCGTCATCCATGCAATTGTAACAAACTAATCAACCAGTAAAAGATTGCTAGGGAGTAGTGAAATCTAAGTAAACACATTTTCTTTTATTATTGTTTTTCTCCACATTTACTTTAGTGTCATTTTATTTTATTTTGTTTATATTTATAGTAATTTGGGTTAGTTGACTAGTAACTAATTCCGCCCATTCTTCTAAAACCCTAGATTTTTACTTTCTTTCCATAAAATATAAAAATACAAAAAGAATCATCCCTCACCTCTAGACCTAGTTTAGTTGAGTTTTAACCCTAGCGAACACTATTCTTTGAGTTGAACGATCAATCCCCCGGTACTTGCCACTATACTATACTACAACGGTCAGGCACACTGCCTAGTGGGGATTGCAAGCTTCTCAAGATCCCTTGAGAGGTAAAACCTTCTGCAAGGTTGCAAAACCACGCATCAAGTTTTTGGCGCCGCTACCGGGGAATAGTTATTGTCTAGGTTGAAATCTCTTTTTATTAGGTCTACTTTCTAGATTCCTTTCTAGTAAGATTTTTAGTTTTATTTTTATAGGTTTTCTTTGGTCTATCTATTCTCTGTATGTTTGTTCGTACAATCCTCATTGACTATTCTGTTGGCCACTATGGAAAACGCGAATTCACCCCTTTCACCTAGCGAAGTCGCTTTGTTGCTTGAACAGATAGAGAATGAGATTAGGGAACTTAGATAACTCAATAGACTGGTTGATATTGAGCTTGATTATGCGCTTAAAGACCTAGCAATAGCCATGGACTTATATAAGGAACTAGAATCCAATGACTTGGCAATTGTAGAAGATGTTAAGGAAGAAGAAGAGGAGGATCTAGATGATGATTATTTCAATTTATATCCCACTAAGGAGGAAATCGCTTATTATAATAATCTCATTGATAATCCTCGGCCTCCTTTTGTTAAGATTGACCCTAAGATTAAGAGAGGTGACCCGGAGAATGTGAAGATACCATGTATGATTGGGTATAAATGCATTGATCAAGCCTACATCGATTTCGAATCCCCAATCAATGTTATGTCTTGAAGTGTTTATAATGATATAGTAAAAATAATACTCGAACCTAGGAAAGATCCCAAATACCTCGGTAGAGTTTGTAATTTTGTCGGGAGAGTTAAAGGTTTACATGTCTTTGTTGGGAACTTTACTTATATCGTTGACTTTATGGTTGTTGAAGACTTGACTAATATTATAGATTGTCACTTATCCCATGTTGTATTAGGTAAGCCATTTATTGAGGAGTCCAAGTTAAAACACGATCAAATAGAAGGAACAGTCCAATTTTCTAATGGAATCGATAGGATCACCTATAGGATGCCTAATAAAATGAAGGAATTTCGTTATGTGCCTCAACTTGATATGGATAAAATTAGTGCAATCGAGGACATTAACAAAAAAGATAAGAATAAAGGAATGGATTTTGTTTGGGAGAAAAGGAGCCTTTACTATAAGAATTGCTTAACCCTTGGGCCTAAGTATAAAGTTGACATGGAAGTAGTTCAAAGGTTAAGAGAATCGATTGAAAAGTAGGAAGGGAAAACGTAGCCCGTGACCTTGAGTCTAGCTACAAGACTCGTTAATAAAGAAAAGCGCTTCTTGGGAGGCAACCCAAGTTTTATTTGTTTGATTGTTAGATTGTTTGTTTGTTTGATTTTATTTGTTTCCGTATGCGTGCTTTATTTTTATTGTTTGTGGCTCATGTTTCAAAATAAATTGTGAAAATGCTTTACCTTTTTGTTAACTTCGTCTTAACTTCATATAAAGGTATTTCGCAAAAGATAAGTGTAACCGAAATCTAAACATGTTTCTAAGAACGGAATAGAATATGAATCACAACAATATTAAATGAACATGTATATTAGTATTTATTTGAGTCAAATGCTTGTATCGAGTCATAATGATGTTTTGCAGGAATTCCAGGAATTAAGGCATGAGTTTTTCCAGAAATTTTCCGGAAACTTAACATAAAATTTCTGTCAGAACACTCTGACAGCGTCAGGGTTATAACCTGACGGCGTCAGGTGTAAAATTCTGAAAAATTTTGCGAGTTGTGTTTTTTCTACCGGAGTCTTAAAGTTTTTGTTAATTCTTTAGTTTTATAAACTCCAGGAAATCTGGAAACATTCATTCCACAAGCATTATATCTTAATTTTCTTTATAGGATTTTAATATATATAGATTGCCGCCGATTTTATGCGAAGTTTGCCATGATTTTTTTCTCAGGTTTAACAGGTTATATTGGACAAGAAGATGATTTATATTTCTGGAGAGAAGCTTTCAACGTTCATTTTCTTGGATGAGGATCTAACATGTTATCACATTATCTACACCGAACGAATCAGGGGAGTATTTGTTTCATTCTTTTACCTTCATTACTTTTACATCCTTTTTATTGAACATTGGGGACAATGTTCAGCCTAAGTGTAAGGGGAGGGTAAATGATATGATGATACCTTAGAGAATGCAATTGCACTTGAGTTTGTTTGTTCAATAGTAGGTGTGTAATAAAACTAAGAGAAATATTTGTTAGGGCAATTTTAGCGCAAAATTTAAAATTTTTACAACATTTAGGAGTGAAGCTTTAGCCTTAATGAGCGTCTCATGGATAGGAGTTGTATGACTAGCACAAAAACCGTACCACTCAAAATTTTTCACCCCTAGATTTGTTAGGAAAAGATGCTTATGAGTGTAACGGTAGTACTTAGATTCTAGAACTTGCGTTAGTGATGCATCCCGTGACCGCTAGTGAGACTACATTCGTATAGTAGGATTTACTACATGATAAGAGGCATTAGGATCACCCTTGTGTTTAAACCCGTATCATAATTACTTGACCAATGAAGTCATAATTACTTGACTAATAAAGTCATTTAATTTTTCCCACACCTTTGCGTTGTATTTATTTTTAGTACATGATACCCCTAATACACCCCTCTGAGCCTATCTTTTTCGTTTCTAACTTTAAACATTTTACTTAAAGGAAGAATTTGTTTACAATCCACCCCAAATGCGCAACCAAATCGCCTTAGCCTTCCTTGTATGCACTCATCTTTAGTACATTATTGTTACATGTTTAAACCCTTAGTTAATTATCTAATTGATTACATGGTTGCTAAGTCGAGTCATATCTTGTACATATTGTTTTGAGACGATTGGGACTCATGGGTAAAGTACTATTATTATGGAGTAATGGGGAAGAACATCATTTATTACCCCCATATGTGCGTTAAACTTAAAAAGTACTCCAAGTGTTTTGATTATCTTAATTCGAGTCATTAGAATAGTTAATTGTAAAGTATGTAAAAGTTCAAGTGTAAGGGGAATGCAAAATTCCCTATGATGTATTACTTTGGATGGTAGGGCAAGAGTGTATGCAAAAAAAATAATAATAAAAAATAAAATATTCGAAAAAATCAAGAAAAAAATATAAAAAGAAAAAGATAAAAACATACGGACTACCATCCCGTTTCCTTTTATGTTTATTTTATGTTTTTGTTAGTTTTTTATTAGCTTAAGTCGAGTCGAGTCTTGCCTTAGCAACACCACATTGTACATGTAATTGACCAAGATGATTAACTCGCCACCAGTAAATATTGCCTTTATCCAACAAAACCGTGTTTATCATATCCCTACATCTCAAGTTATAACCCTTTTAAAATACCTCTTTGATAGTTTATCCAAGGTGCTTACGCCAAGTGGTGGAGGTTTGATCCTTTCCCAAGCTTATGGTAATCTATGTGCTATGACAGGTAGTGAGAGATATTTTCCATTTTGATATTGTGATATATACTTTATTACACCCGAGAGATGTGAGTATCTAAATACTATTTGTGAGGTGCTAGTGTATAATTTTTGTGCTTGTTTTGGTTGAAGTAGAACGATCATTTGTTGCAATTACTTTTATATTAGTGTTAAATGACCCCTAGCTTGTATTTTGATTAGAATAAAAGCGCATTTGCTTGAGGACAAGCAAATCTCAAGTGTAAGGGTATTTGATGAGACGAAAAGTGTATTGCTTTTAGGGGGTCATTTAAGCCCAAAGTCGAGATTATTTGATCAAATATTGCTCTAAATCATTCCGTTTGTCATTTTAGGTACTTTTGAGAAGAAATCTGGAAAAGGAAGCATTTTGGACGTTTTTGGAGCGAAAAAGTGAAGAAAACAACCAGTACCTGACGGTGTCAGGATTTGCTTATGACACCGTCACTCTTTGGCAATGAGGTGGATAATCAAGTTACACGTGACGCGCCAGAATATTTTTGGAGGATTTACACGTGACGGCGTCACCAAGGCCGTTTGAATTGGATCTAGGCAATACGATAATATTTATGGCGGCGAGTTGACGGCGTCAGAATTTACTCTTGACGCCGTCAGACTCAAAACTCTATATATAGTTTTTGATTTTTTTCATTCATTTGTGTGCAACTTGGAGAGGAGAAACCCTAGACGAATTTCACCTTATTTTTAAGGGTTTTAGACCCTTGTTTTATCCATGCTTAATTGAAGATAAGTTTTCCAATAATCATTCAATATGTCTATGTGTTGTTTGATTCTATCTTATGCTTGTCTTCACTTTAACATGCTAGGCTAGGTTTTTCTTTGTGTTTGCTTAGATGTAATGAAACTTAGATATTGATTATTGGTTGGTTGTTTGTTTATAATTGTTGTGGATGAATGATTTCGATGTTAGGCTTAAGAAAACTGGCAGACTTGCAATTGGTAACTTGCTTGAACATCTTAAGAAACATGATCGGATGTGTACTACGATAAATTGGTTATATTTAATGCATAGGTAACTATTAAGGAGGCCATGTTAGGAGCTAGTAGTCGGCTCGACATAGGAAGAGGTAAAGCTTATAGAGTTAGGGAAGATCGTACACGGCCCTACGAATGGTATTAAGGAATATAACTCGTCATCCATGCAATTGTAACAAACTAGTCAACCAGTAAAAGATAGCTAGGGAGTAGTGAAATCTAAGTAAACACATTTTCTCTTATTATTGTTTTTCTCCACATTTACTTTAGTGTCATTTTATTTTATTTTGTTTGCATTTGTAGTAATTTGGGTTAGTTTACTAGCAACTAATTCCGCCCATTCTTCTAAAACCCGAGATTTTTACTTGCTTTCCATAAAATATAAAAATACAAAAAGAATCATCCCTCACCTTTAGACCTAGTTTAGTTGAGTTTTAACCCCTAGCGAACACTATTATTTGAGTTGAACGATCAATCCCCCGGTACTTGCCACTATACTATACTACAACAGTCAGGTACACTGCCTGGTGAGGATTGCAAGCTTTTCAGGATCCCTTGAGAGATAAAACCATTTACAAGGTTGCAAAACCACGCATCATGTGCTAGCCTAATTACTCATCCTATATTGCTTGTAATCATGTTTCCTATAAAACTATTACCATGCTTCAAGTGGGGTGGACATAAGTCACTAAGAATCGTAGGGTAAAGTCATCCTAGTCTATCTTCCCTTCTTATCGCCTCAGGAACCACAAGCACTACCCCATGCTAGTAAGCCAAGGTTAGATATTTGGTTAAGTCATTAAGTGCCACTACATACTAGATCACATTCGGTAGAGATCCGGCCTTTCGGAATCTTAGATCTCTCTAACTTCTTAAGTACCTCCGCTTGTAAGGTGGTCCTATGGTCAATTCTCACGCAAGGCAGTATGGTCAGTTGTCATCCCTCCCATTTCCTCCCCACCTGTCAAGATACTTTCCTATGATCAATTCTTCTAGCCTACTAAATGGATTGAGGTATCAAGTCAAACACTTAAAGTGTAACAGATAAAAACAAGCTTATAATACTACCGAAACTAGGTCACATGAATGGAATAAGCATGGACACACTAGAAGCATAATGAAAAGTATGAAAATGTAATTAAAACAATAAATGAATCATAACTAGGCTAGCACCAGAGGTGCTTAGCCAAGCATATAGTGAATCATACCAGAAATAATGAAGAAAACATGAATTGAATTAATCATAATGTTTGATACAAATTACTTGATGTAGAACTAATAATGATGATGATTGGTGGTGAATTCTCCCTTGAAATATGGCTTGGAACTGCTGAAAATCGCCCCGGAGTGGTGCCCTAATCGACCCCTAAGAGGGGATGAAGAAAGATGCTTCAAAATGCAGATTTAGGGCTGTATTTATAGGCCCTGACACCGTTACGGCGTAGTTGAAAAGTGTGTTATGGCGTAACACTATTAGGGCGTAACTCCTTTTTGTGTTAGGGCGTAACACCAGTTACGGCGTTACTGATTTTTGGTGTTATGGCGTAACACCTTATGTCCGAAATCTGGCCATCTTAGAAAAATCATATCTTTTAAACCGTAAGTTGTCACGGGACGTGCCACCTGGCGTTTCGAAGATAACTGAGTCTAGTTTTATTTAAAATTAGTCACATAGTCTCTTTCTCTTTTTATCTTCAGTTCTCAACACTCCTTTGTGCCCATGTAATCAATTACGGCGTAACTAATTCACTATGTTACGCCGTAACTCTTCGTCTGTCAATACTTATCCACTCCGATAATTTTTCTACGGCGTAGTCCAATTACTAACTATGCCGTAGCCTTCATAATAATTAATTACGGTGTAATATTCATCATGGTTACGCCGTAATCTCTTCAGTCTCATAAATTCCTCTCGGTGTCATAACTACGCCGTAACCTCATGTTATGGTTACGACGTAACCTTCATTACATAGAAAATTGGCCTCGATAGAGTAGTTACGGCGTAGCCCATAGTACATCGTACGCCGTAACTTGTCTTCAGAATATATTTTGCATATGTTGGCCTTTTCTCATGTTCTTTCCGCTCCAACGCCTCATTTATCCTGAAATGTCATTATAAACAGATATAAACGAATTAAGTACAATATTAATAACAAATGAAGCAATAAACACGGGAATTATGCAAAATATCAGATTATTTGATGTCATCAGTTGTCTACATCATGGGAGTCAACTATACACTACACTCTTTTCCATTAAATAGAGTTTTTACCACTGGGTTTTCTTTAGCAAAGTGATGCGTGGTATTGCAACCTCACAAGGAGTTTTACTTCTCAAGGGATCTTAAGAAGTTTTGCAACCCTCCAGGCAGTGTACCTGATCATTGTAGTGTAGTATAGGTAAATTTGGGGGATTGATCATTCTCTAGGGGAATAGTGTTGTTAGGTTGAAGTGTATGTCGAATTAAGTTTAAAGGTGATGGATGATTCTTTTTGTATTTTTATGTTTTTTAGAAAGCAAATTAAATCTCGGTTTTGAAGGGAAGGACAGAATTAGTTGCTATCCAACTAACCCAAAAACTACTTTTTATAAAACAAAAATTAAAATAACAAGAAAATTAAAGTGGTGAACTTCTTATGATGGGACAAACGTGTTTACTTAGATGTCACTAATCCCAAGTTATCTTTTATTGAATTGTGGAATTGTCACGCCATTTGTTTTAGTTGAAGCGTTGTATTCCTTAATACCAGTCGTGGGGGTGTACTACATTCCCCAACTCTATGAATATTAATTTCACCTATAACCTTAAGTTAATCAAGCAATCATAGGATCATAAACATCAATTCATGCATTAAATACAACGAGAAAAACCTATACTGCACGATATGGTTACATTTCCTAAGATGTTCAAGCTAGTTACATAATAGAAGTCAGCCAGTTTTCTTAGTCTAACGTAAAGCAATCAACTAAACAATAGACAACACATCAATAATCAATAACTAGGTTTCATTAGATCTAAGCAAACACAAGTAAACTTAAGCTAGCATGTTAAAGTGAAGAAAAGATAAACAAAGAATCAAACAACACATAGACATATTGAATTATTAAAAGAATAACTTATCTTTAATAAAACATGGGTGAAAAAGGCTAAAAAATCCTTACAAGTGCTCTGGAAATCGTCTAGGGTTTTGTACCAAAAGATGTCATACTTAATGAAAATAAAACGAAAACTATATATAGATTTAAAATGCTCACGGCATCATGTTATTGACTCTGACGGCGTCAGCCCGCCGTGTTTAGGGTTTTGTCTTGTGCAAGTCGTCGCTCTGACGTCGTCAGCTTCAGTCTAACACCGCCCTTTAATATCCTTTGAGCCGTCTCTAGTAACTTTAAAGCATGACTCCCTACTTCTAATTACGCCTGACTCCGTCAGGTTGAAATTCCTAAATTTTTTCTAAAGTGACGTGTGTAAAGTTTTCATCCAGCTTAAATAACAAGTGACAGCATCGCGTTGGAATGTGTGACGCCGTCAGCCTTCTTTTTCTGGCGGGTTTTCGTGACTTTGTCGTTTTCTTCACTTTTTTGTCCAAACACGTCCAAAAAGTGCCATTTTCCAGAATTCTCGTCCCAAGTACCTAAAATACAAAAAGAAACGATTTGAGGTAATATTTGATCATATTAACACGATTTTGGGCTTAAATGACCCCTTGATGACATCAAATAAGTACATATTATTATCATCATTTATCCTATTTATTTGACTTGTTTTATTATATTTTATATGAGAATTGGTGCTTTAATGTTTACATTAGTAATTCTCAGGTAAAAACAAGCAATTGGCGAAACATGGCGATTTTGGACGCATTATGGAGCAAAATTAGCAAGATTTCAAAAGTTTACTGAAATTTAGAAGATGCGCCGTATCTCTCTCAACAGATACGCCGCAATATCAGACTTAGATGAATTCGAAGACCATTGCCTGACTTTGAAGAATATGCAACATGTAATTCTATCATGCGCCGGATATGAAACTTTGGTCAACAAAGAAGATCAAGCTTGTTCTACTCCAAATACGCCGCATTAAACTTCTGACATACGGCGTATTACTATCCAGACCTCACCATATACAATCCAAGACACTGAAGGACATGCGCCGCATACAAGATCAAGATACGCCGCATCTGAAGACAGTGTAAGTATATTCCAGAATATATTAATCTTGGAACCCCACACGAAGTTAAGTCAATGCGCCGAATCTACTCACTCGATGCGCTGCATCGTACCCTCACACAGAAACTATAAATACCTCAAGACAGATACGAATTTCGAGTGCACCAAAACCCTAAGGAGACGAATTCAGTCGAAGAAGCATGACAAGACACACCTCAAACGAAGATATTAGAGCTGTTAGAAGGTCCTGCATGTATTTAATTCATTAAGTAGTTTTATTTATTGTATTGGTAACCTTTAATTCATCGGGATTGATGAGCTTTCTGGGCTACCATACCTGATCCCCTTAAAATTGCTTTCCCATCAATTAAAGTTTATATGATGATGTTTTTGGTGAATTGTATATGTGCATTGATAACCTCTGTGTTTAGTTGAGCTTTCTGGGCTACAATACCTGTTCCTCGCCTACTTATCTAGCGTCTAGAAGGTAGGATAAACATAAGTAATCATTAAGAGTTTACTCTCCTGTATTTAGGATCCAACAAGACAGATTAGATTACGATACTCGTCATATAAAACTAGCAATAAAACAATTGACAAGCTGCTTAACTAACAAGCAGGCCTTCTTCTGCTTCTATTATCTATCTGTGTACGTGTTGCTATTCTTTGATTCATGCTCATTTGTTTAATTACTGTTTAATAAAACCAAATTGTGCCAGTCTCTCAGGCTAAACCTCCTTTCGTTAGATTAGACTGTAAAACTAACTTAGGATATTAAAATTCTGATTAGGTTAACTAGATAATACGTTCCTCTCTTAGTGATCGACACTCTACTTACTGTTATATTCATACTGACCGGGTACACAGCTCGTTAGGTGTGTGTGTGTTATTGATAAGTCAGCTAAATATAAATTTAAAACTTGAGTAGGCATTAATATTGCTAAACCGCGACTACACGACCGACCGCATCAAGTTTTTGGCGCCGTTGCCGGGGAATGAATTGTTATTATCTGTTTATCTTATTCGAATTTTAATTAGTTTTTTTTTAATCTTTTTAGGTTTTTAGATTCTAACCACTAACTTTGTTGTATATTAGTTAGATTGCATTCATTGTATAATTTGCATATTGATTGTTTTTTGTGTGTTTTTATTTTTCTGTAATTTTTATTTTTATTTATTTTCTTTATTTTTCTACATAACTACTATCGTTGTATTCTGCTGATACAACCGATACGACACATATGTTTCTCAGATACGGCGTATTGCGTTTTAACTTTTTATAAATACAACGCGTTTAATAATACGAGTACGGCGCATCTATCCCCAATATACGGCGTATTCTGTTTTTAGTCAGAAAATTTTTTGAAACCCTAAACGCCATACGACGCATCTGTGTCCCAAAGATACGACGTATTATATATTTAATTAAAACAGATTTCAAACTAATTAAACAGAAGCGACGCATCAATTTTTATCGATACGGCGCATTTACTAAATCAAAAATCATGTATTTTGAAACGTAATGCAGAGATGACGCATTAGCTTCTGCTGATATGGCGCATCTAATTTTTATAAATATAATTGATTTTTGATAATTTAAACATACGACGCATTTGATTTATTAAATGTGGCATATTTATTTTCTTAATAAAAGTCTAATTTAATTTTAACGTAACTAGATACGGCGTATCCTTTTTCCAGGATACGGCGCATCGTCTGCAGATATCAGCAACTTTTATTTACCCGAACGGAGAACATTCTAATCATCTTTCCTATCACTTAGAAAATTTTTACTTTGAAGCCTCTTCGTTTTGTGTTTCAGGAATCATGATTGATATTTTCCCAAGCTGGTTCGGAAGACCAAGGATCAAACTTACAGTCGATGAGACTGTATCTAAGTTCATCCACGAATGTGATAAGGAGCATCGTGAAGTCAAAACTTTCATCAATGAACTGTTGTTGAAAGAACAAAACATTATGATTAGAGAATTGACAATTGAAGTGCACCAATTTTCGAAGGTGATTAAAGGAGTTTTGTTCCAAAGGCACAACCTGGATGGAATAATGACTAGACGCGGATTAGTGTCAAAGATGTTCCAATTTGTGAACATAATGCTTCATTACTTGACAATGGAATTAAGATCTCACTCGAACGAAATAGGAGCTGAACTTGAGTCTAACTTGAAGACTCTGGAATTAAGACAAGTGCCAACCAGGAAACAATCCGGATTTCTATCTTATTTTTCTGTTTTCTGTCGAGTCTGTCAGACCTGCAGAAGATGCGGTGCATACCCATCATAGGATGCGGCGTATCAACTGCACTAGTTATGTTCGTTTTATTTTTCTGCATTTTAATTTTTAGACCTTAAAACTTTCTGTCAGTTCATTTAATGCGGCGCATCCCTGGTTAAGGATGCGACGCATTTATTTTCTGATTCGTATTAAATCCAGGCTCGATACGGCGCATCCTCTTCCATAAGATGTGACGTATCGACTGACCTGATGATTTATAGTTTTATTTTTACTAACTACTAATGAATTACACAAGTTGTAACCTTCTTAACTCAGGTGTGTTAAAGTTTTGGTGGTATAATAGATTCCTGTACTTTCTGTGGAAACATCATTCATGGAGCTTGAACGCCTCTCATCCACAAGAAAGTAGATTTTGCTCATAAACGCATAATGGAGGATCAAACTGAGCAAATCTCAGGGAGTTTTTCCGTCCTAATTCTTTTATTTTCCAGTTTTTAACCTTTAATACAAACAATGAGGATGTTGTTTAACTTAAGTGGGGGGGGGGGGGGTGTCAAGAATTAGAACGCTTACTTGTCCCAAAATTTTCAAAATATGCTTAAAATGTGCTTAATATATCAAAATTTTAAAATTTTTAGCATGTTTTTGTTTTGGTCTAAATTACATAGCCGCACACATAACCTTATTTTTCCAAAAATTAAAAACTTTAGTGTGTTGGTGACTTGTAAACTTTAGAACTTGGCTTATATACTATTCGAGACCACCCTAATGAGTATTATTGATATAATTGGAGTGACTTGTCTAACTTGGTAAATTTCTAGGATTACACCCAAAAAGCCTATACATGTTATGTGATATTAACTAACTACACTGGTTAGTTAACCCCCTTATAAACCCTTTTGTTACTCTCATTTTTTAGAGTAAGATACCCTTAGAAAAACCCTCAGAGCCATTCCTTTCATTTCTTACACATTTGTTAAAATGTTTCGTTACACTCTTACACCTTAGCCTACCCTATAGATTAAAGTACGTGGTTAGTTACTTTAGGAAAAGTGTGTTTCCATCCGTTACCTGTGTTCGTGTGCATAATTCATTATCTTTGGTTAGGTCGGGAAATTGCACAATGCAATTAAAGTGAAAGTACATATTGTATAATTTTTAGTTTATTTTTAGTGTGTTTACTACTTTCACTATTACAGTTATTTCTGAAAGTTATATAAAGTATGGAAAAATTATCCGGAAATATTATTGTAGTGATGTAGTGAAATTTTACACATCTATGTTAGTATGGTGAAAAAAATTCGAAAAAATAGAAAAGAAAAAGAAAGAGGAAAAAGTTGGAAGTTTGTTTAACCAACTTATGTAAAGTTTTGTATTAAGTGGAATATATCTCCACTATTTGTTGTTGTAATATATTTATGGATTGAATGGGATTTGGCCGTTATGGGAACGCCAACAAACGTTTATTCTTTTGTTTAAGATATTATTGAGTTTAATTCGTGTCTACCTAAAGCATGAGTTACATGAGACAAAAGCGTGAGTTATTCAATGATATGAGTCTTATTCATGGGATGGTAGGGAAAGTGATTAACCACACATTTAGGACTTAATATATTTGTTTTATTTATTTTTATTTCACACCAATTTATATCCTAAATGTTATCCATACCCAACCGTATTGTTATATTTGTTGTTAGCTTTCGAGCATCCGGATATGATGATGGCCAAATAAAAATATTAAATGTATGAATAAGGTAGTGACCATCCAAGTATTAGATTAATTGACTAATGCGCCAGCGATCTAGTGTGTGACTTGGTGACCATCCGTTATGCAAATAACGTGCCAGCGATCCAAGAAGTGCACTAGTGACCATCTGTTAGTTGAAGCGTTGAGGACTCGCGCCAGCGATATACTAAGTTTATGCATAAGATATTTGAACGAAGCTAGGTTTAACCCATTAACCTCAAAAACCCTTTTTACCGCTTTAGACTTGTTACTCCTTGGCTTTAGTGGGAAAGATGTGTATGCTTTCCAAGCTTATGATAGAATATTCGTCACGACTGAGCAACTAAACGATTTAGAATTGTTTTGATATTGAAAAATTATTTTGTTTCTAGTTCGTTAAGTGTTTGGTTGTGTGATTATGATAAAATGAATACGTGCTTAATGATACAAATAAATCCTAATACCTTTTAGGATACATTTTCATAATTATTAATCTAGAGTTTACATGGGGACAAGTAAAGTTCAAGTGGGGGGATATTTGATTACATCAAATAAGTACATATTATTATCATCATTTATCCGATTTATTTGACTTGTTTTATTATATTTTATATGAGAATTGGTGCATTAATATTTACTTTAGTAATTCTCAGGTAAAAACAAGAAACTGGTGAAACTTGGCGATTTTGGACGAATTATGGAGCAAAATTAGCAAGATGTCAAAAGTCTACTGAAATCTAGAAGATGCGCCGTATCTCTCTCAACAGATACGCCGCAATATCATACTTAGATGAACTCGAAGACCATTGCCTGACTTTGAAGAATGCGCCGCATGTAATTCTATCATGCGCCGCATATGAAACTTTGGTCAACGAAGAAGATCAAGCTTGTTCTACTCCAGATACGCTGCATTATACTTCTGACATATGGCGTATTACTATCCAGACCTCACCAGATACAATCCAAGACAGTGAAGGACATGCGTCGCATACAAGATTAGGATACGCCGCATCTGAAGATGGTGTACGAATATTCCAGAATATATTAATCTTGGACCCCACACGAAGTTAAGTTAATGCGCCGCATCTACTCTCTCGATGCGCTGCATCATACCCTCAGATAGAAACTATAAATACCCCAAGACAGATACGAATTTCGAGTGCACCAAAACCCTAAGGAGACGAATTCAGTCGAATAAGCATCACAAGACACACCTCAAACGAGGATATTAGAGCTGTTAAAAGGTCCTGCATGTATTTAATTCATTAAGTAGTTTTGTTTATTGTATTAGTAAGCTTTAATTCATCAGGATTGATGGGCTTTCTGGGCTACCATACATGATCCTCTTAAAATTGCTTTCCCATCAATTAAAGTTTATATGATGATGTTTTTGGTGAATTGTATATGTGCATTGATAACCTCCGTGTTTAGTTGAGCTTTCTGGGCTACCATACCTGTTCCTCGCCTACTTATCTAGCGTCTAGAAGGTAGGATAAACATAAGTAATCATTAAGAGTTTACTCGCCTATATTTAGGATCCAACGAGATAGATAGATTATATTATGATACTCATCATATAAAACTAGCAATAAAACAAGTGACAAGCTGCTTAACTAACAGGAAAGGCCTTATTCTTCTTCTATTATCTATCTATGTATGTGTTGCTATTCGCTGATTCGTCCTCATTAGTTTAATTACTGTTTAATAAAACCAAATTGTGCCAGTCTCTCAGGCTGAACCCCCTTTCGTTAGATTAGACTGTAAAACTAACTGATACGTGGGAATCGCACCAGGCTTTACCTCTCAAGGGATCTTGAGAAGCTTACAACCCCCACCAGGCAGTGTACCTGATCGTTGTAGTATAGTATAGTGACAAGTACCGGGGGATTGATCGTTCAGCTAGGAATAGTGTCGCTAGGATTAGAAAACCTAAATACTAGTTCTAAAGATAAGGGATGATTATTTTTGTATTATTATATTTTTTTGAAAGCAAGTAAAAATCTCGGGTTTGAAGGATTTGGGCGGAATTAGTTGCTAGTCAACTAACCCAATACTAAAGATGCAATCAAAATAAAATACTAGAAATGAAAATAAACTAAATTAAATAAGGTTGTGAGCAATAAGTGGAGAAATTGTGTTTACTTAGATTTCACTACTCCCTAGATATCTTTTACACGTTAATTACTTGTTATAGTTGCGTGGATGACGGATTGTATTCCTTAATACCATTCATGGGGTGGCGCACTTAATTCCCCAATCCTATGAGTGCCTACTTCACTCCTATGTCGAGCCGGCTAAGAAGCTCCTAACATGGGATCATTAGAATTTACTCATGCATTAAATACAACCAATAAAACCTAGTGCACGTCAGTTCATGTTTCTTAAGACATTCAAGCATGTTACCAATTGGAGATCTGCCAGTTTTCTTAAGCCTAACATCGAAATCATTCATCCAATACAACCATAAACAAGTAATCAACACATAATTAACATCTAGGTTTCATTAGATCTAAGCAAACACAAGATAGATCTAACCTAGCATGATGGAATTAAGACAAGAACAAGATAAAGACAACCAACACATAGACATATTGATTGAATTAAAAGGATACTTATCTCAATTACACATGAAAGGATTCAAGGGCTGAAAACCCTTGAAAAACCTGTAAAGTTCGTACTAAGTTCGGCCTTAGGGTTTTTCCAAAACTTCTCTTTTTTTATGAATGAAAATTAGAAAACTATATATAGGAAATTGAGGCTGACGGCGTCAAGACCAAATTGGTGACGCCGTCATCTCACCGCCAAAATACTTCTCGGACTGCCTTGATCTACTTCTGACGCCGTCACGTTATAACATTTTCCAGACCGTCACGTATTTTACTCTTGACGCTCTACCTTGTGACGCCTTCATTTCTCTACTGGGCCGTCATGAAAATTACTCTTGACGCCATCAGGATTTTCTTCTTGACACCGTCACCTACTGTTCCCAGCATGGAAAATTAAGACTTTGGCGTTTTCTTCACTTTTATGCTCCAAAACCGTCCGAATTGCTTCCTTTTCCAGATTTCTCTCCCAAAGTACCTAAAATCACAAAAGGAACGATTTAGGGCAATATTTGATCAAATAAGTTCAATTCCGGGCTTAAATGACCCCCTAAAAGTGGTTCATTTTTTGCGTCATCATATACCCTTACACTTGAGATTTGCTTGTCCTCAAGCAAATGCGCTTTTATTCTACTCAAAATACAAGTTAGGGGTCATTTAACACTAATATAAAAGTAATTACAACAAATAATCG
The DNA here is from genome assembly GCA_030686995.1 of Artemisia argyi. Classification (NCBI taxonomy): domain Eukaryota; kingdom Viridiplantae; phylum Streptophyta; class Magnoliopsida; order Asterales; family Asteraceae; genus Artemisia; species Artemisia argyi. Next base: position 225,036 of record JARVZY010002239.1, read on the forward strand.
TTCCACTAAAGACCAATAGACAAGCACGGAGGTCATATACTAGCACCTCACAAATAGTGTTTAGATACTCACATCTCTCGGGTGTAATAAAATATAAATTACAATATGGAAACGGAAGATATCTCTCACTACCTGTCATAGCAAAATAGATTACCATAGGCTTGGGAAAGGATCAAACCTCCACCACATGGCGTAAGCACCTAGGATAAACTATCAAAGACGTCTTTTAAAGGGTTGTAACGTTAGGTGTAGGGATATGAAATACATGGTTTTGTTGGATAAAGGAAGTTTTACTGGTGGCGAGCTAACAATCTTGGTTAATTACATGTACAATGTGGCGTTGCTAAGCCAAGACTAGACTCGACTTAAGCTAATAAATGAAAAATAACAAAAACATAAAATATGTAACAATTCACATTTCAGGTTAATTACTATTCTCGGAAAATTTCACTATTCACTTTTACTATTCATTTTTCCGAAAATTTTTCCTAAATTTGATTTTTGTTTCTTGGCCTCGAGTGATAAATCATTTCCATGGCAAATTAAAAGTTTGACACTCGTCAGATCATTTTCGTGAAAGTTAATAAGGAATTACACGTTTTAGGGTAAAACGTCATTCAAAAATTCTACGCACAACGAAACTCGACCGCGTTAAGTGACCCCGCATCAGAAAAATGTTTGACACACTCATGATTTATTTGAGAATTAATCGTGACTGAGAAAAACATGACCAAAATAAGCCTCGGCCGTGAAAAACTGGAATTTTCAGTTTTAAGCGTTTTTACTCAGCCGTAACCTTAGCCTATACCTGCACCGCGTTTATAATACGAATTGAGTTTTCAACTTATTAGAAAAAGTCAACATATTTTTCCCTCCTCCTTTGACCAAAAATCATTCATTGATTTTATAAGTCATTCCTTGATTTTTAGGCTTACGGTTTGATGTCTAAAAGACATTTAATACCAACCGACACTAGACTGAGCCCAGTCTAGACATTATAAGTCATTTTAAATCATTTATATCCTATTAGAAAAGTAACATTTTACTTTTCTCAATTTTACGCAATATTCGTACATTTTACGTACTACGCGTTTTAGACCCGTGTTTCCAGTTTTAGCAGGGTTTTACCACCCCAATGGAACCTACCACTCATTTTATATTTTATTATGGAGTATAATGACATGTTTAACCATTCTTCCAAGTTTCGTATTTTTACGATACCCGGTTTTACGTTTCGTGGCTTAACCATTTACGGTTAGCAATTTACGGAGCCAAAACTAACTCAATAACTTGGATAATATCATCAAAAGTCCACACTTGCTCCCCAAGCTTGGAAAACCGCCTCTATGGGGGGGGGGATTCACACTAGTGGCATGATCTCATGCATTGAGCCCTTAGATTTCAGCCATGTGTTATACTTGGTGAGCAAGTGTTGACTAGTCATGAGTTCTAACCTCCTCATTAGCATATAAATACCCCTCCTCCCCCTCCTTGGCCATTCCAACGTCCCACACACACAACACACTTCATTTTACTAGTTTACTTCAAGTTTTATCCAAGAGATCAAGAGCATAACAACACATAAACACTATTTTGGTTTTGATTCATCAAAACTACTTCCAATCTTTAGAACTTTGGTGATTTCTCTTGAGTTTGAATCCACTCAAGTCACCTCAACTTTCATCATCTATCTTTCAAGAATACAAGAGTAGAAAGATTGCATGAAGTGAAGTGGGTTGAAGCTTAAGTCAATCAAAGTCCTTTTCCTTACATGCTACTTACCTTTCTTTGTAGAAAGCCAAAGTTGTAAGCAAACTCTAATACACTTCCTTGCTTAAATATCATATTTATGATATTTACATATCATTCATGCTATATATTGTCTTGTGATCATGTCCATGATGTATAAAAATGGGTAAAACAAGTTATTACAAATGATTGTTAACTTATGTTATTTAAACAAGTAAACTAGTGACTTTTATGGAGAACCACGACCAAAATAGGACAACTATGATATTTGACACTTACTTACTGTTATAAAGGACTTCAAAAGGAAAACATAGCAATTTGAATCACTTAAAACGAGTACACGAGTCAAAAGTTATGGCCATAAGAAGTTAGCGAAACCAAAACGCCGAAACTGCCAATACCCTACTGTTTGCATTCTGCCATTTTGAAAGTCACCCTTCTGGTCCGATTCATCAAAAAGTTAAAACACGAAAGTTGTCCGGAACGACGTTTTCGTTTAGGCCTAAAGAAGCTCGAGCCCTGAAAACGCTTTCCAAGTGATATTTTCTTCAAATTATTAACAGCCCATTTTTAGACCAAAGTCATTATATAAAGGTTATGGTTTATAAAGACCAAGAGGTCTTATGACCTAGATTCAAGACCACAACCATGGCTAGAGCCAAGGTTGAGTCTCAAGACCATGGAACAATGACCAAAGGTCATGGCAAAGCCATGGCTAAAGACCATATAAACATACCAAGGCGAAAACATGAGCTAACGACCATATAAACTTACCAAGACAAATACATGAACTAGAGAGTTAGCGATAACTTGAACATACAATTTCGATCTACTTCATCTAAAGAACCATGAGATATCGCAAGTATTTGTCATTCAAGTTATAAGAAACTTACCCTAATAACAATCTTCATGTAATCATAAACTTTCCTAAGTTTATTCAAATATTAGACATGTAACTTTTTGGATCAAAACTTATATATATATATATATATATATATATATATATATATATATATATATATATATATATATATATATATATATATATATATATATATATATATATATATATATATATATACTTTATCAACTACTACAATAGTAGGGAGCCTCATGTGAGGAGTTCATTATGTAAGCCGTCGAGATGAGTTGTGGATTTACGAATTCAAGTGTCCTGGCTCCTCGAACGTTTACTAACATGACTTCTGAATTATGTCGGCCCGAACGGTAGTAAACTATACACGTTTCATGAACCATTTCTTTTCAAAGACTTACACTATACATCATACCACATCATGGACTAAGTGCAAGACATATATTGGCATGTTTATGTTTCCTTAGACATTATTCCAAACCTAAGTTGCAACAATTATTCTAGGTTGCTCGTAGAAGTTCTTACGGCATATCCATCATTCTCATTATACATCATCCAACTCAAGGTGAGTTCATAGCCCCATTTTCCATTACTTAATTGTTTTACAAACCCTTGGGGGGAATACATGCTATTTTTAACCGAGCACAATGTTTTTAAATTGTATGCTTGCCTGATTATTTTATTATCACTAAGTATCATCCTTGCCAAACCGAGATCCCTTATTATGAACCATTTAATCACTAGAAATAGTAAGCGCGAATATTGTGAATAGGCCTATTGGGATTGACGAATCCCATTTGTATTGACTAAGTTCAAACAAATGCATTAATATTTGAGACATTAGGTATGACGGCAAAGTACCTACCGGGATAACTCCGCCGATCGATATTGGTACACGTTAACGTTTTGGTGTCATAAGCTTAGTATTTGATAATAACTGTTCCGGGCGTATAACAACGTGGCCCATCTTTGTTTTCCAACCATTAGTGTGAGCCTATAACTCACACTACCAATATATTGTGTTCAAACATTAAACAAACTCTATGAATATCACTCAACCTTTGTGTTCACCTCTCAAGCATGTATTTCAGGTTCATGACGATCAAGGATGGCACGGAAGGACACGGATACTCAAGAGGGCTATAAATTTTAATTATCATTCAAAAACTCATTTAATGTAAATTGTAAACATGGAACCATTTGGGACCTCATTTTGTAATCTCTGATATTTATACAATTTGAATGATAAATTTTTTAAAACGACTCAATTGGAGTTCGTTTACTATTATTGTAACTATTGTGCCGTCGAGTAACACCCAGTTTGAATTCCGCTACAACCATGAATTGGGGGTGTTTCAGATTGGTACCAGAGCCATGGTTATAGAGAAACGGGTCTAATTGAGACCTAAACTATAACCACACATACAAGCAAAAACATTTTTATAGCCTTCCGCTCTTCGTGTCTTCCATCCTCCAGACGATTATGGACTTAGTAAGCATGTTATGCTACACAAACATATTAGTATATTCATATATACCCATTTTGAGCATTTCCCCGTAGACATTTTATGCTACACAAACATAATTGCATATTAATATATGTACCCTAAACATAATTGAGCATTTCCCCGTAAGCATTTTATACTACATGAACATATTAGTATATTGATATATAAACTCGGTTTATTTTCAATCATTTATCTAAACAATGGACTAAACATATCTGCGTATGCCTATTCTAGGGCATTACGACACAACCAGATTCTCCCAATCATGTTCCTACTCCAACATTTTATGTCCAAGACATTGTAACTGATTGCAATGGTCTTTCCTATTTTCCAAGACATTGTATTATACAATGGTCTTAATCATTTCTCAAATGTTTTGAGTCACACAATGGTTTAACCTACTTCCCAGACATTGTGAATTGCACAATGGTCTAACCTACTTCCGAGACATTGTGTTTTGCGCAATGTTCTCTAGAATCATTCCATCACATCATCAATATCATTTCATATGACATCAAAAACCCATCACAATCTATCGATTTCTAAATAGAAATATGAGATTTTTAAAGGACAAACAAATCCATCACCTACAAAAGCTGAAGTTCAGCCCTACATTCATCAAAGTTTTCTTCTGAAACCTTCATTATTAAAAGTTCGTGATCCTGGCCAAGTATGTTCTATTTTAGAACTACTTAAAACTTCCTTTCCACACGTACCTACCCGTACTATCTTCTATGCAATGAAATATGAAAACATACGTTACAAGTCTTGTATGGCCGGGACTTGCAATTGAAGGGTTTGACATCGCCTTTGTTTAGTGGATAGTTTCCCGAAAGCAACGGACATATAAAAAGTATACCTAATTTAGGTATTTGAAAATTTTATCGAACCTTGGCTAAATATAGACTAGTCACCTATATTTAACCTAGGGACAGTGGAATATAGTCTGACTAACTATATTCGACTTAAAATTTTCAAATACTGAGAATAGTTGTACTAGGGTTATGTTTAGATTGATTTCCTACATGAACACGATAAACCACCAGAATACATTAAAACGATCTAGAGACACGATAGTGCCTTACCACTCAGCAAGATCTTAACACCTTATTTGTATGATCTAAATTCATTCTTGAAAATTTTCATTTATGAGATAATCCGAACTACTATCTTGGGATAGTTATCAATTATTCTCTTCATCCTGTAGAAGTACTATCCTGTTTAGGTCCTAAGGATACCATTCCATCATAAACCTTTAAAATCTCTTAAGATTTTCAAAACAAACTCAACATCTATACCTAAGAGTATTAATGTTAAGCATACACTACACACTTTTGTTCATCAACATATCACATCATTATCTTCACAACCATTACAACCACAAGCTCATTAACAAATCTTGATGCACTTTTAAAGCTCAAATCATCCTTAGTTACACCACAAGTACCCTCATCAGCTTTACAAGATTGAATATTCATCTTGTACCTTTGGAACACCAGTGTCATCTCGTAATACACTACCTTGTAACTCACCGGCTAAGTATGAATGTTGTGTTGGGAATTCTTAAGTAGGATGATTTATATTTATTTGAGTGGATTGGGATGCCTTTTCATTTAAATAATGAAATTGTAAATCACCGAAGCATAAGTTTATATTCCTTTACTTACATTGTTTGGGATGCCTCTCTATGTAAATAAAGAATTATAAACAAGTGGGCTTGTTTGTATCCGAAATAACATAAGTATGAAGTCAATAAACACTAGGTACAACAACCGATTACCTACTAGGCTATGATTGCAACTACTATCTCAATTCCTATTAATATTCGACTGCTATATCAATTTCCTTTGATATTCGACTATTACCATACCTTTCCTACATAAAAGTAAGCCTCATCCTACACCATACACTGAAATGACAAACCAAATTACATCACCGGTAATCCCAGACTCTAGTCCTCATAAGTAACCACACCTCTTCATCGACACCACTCCAACATATAACACACATAGAACTTCGGGACGAAGTTCCCCGTAAGGGGTAGAGACTGTAACAATTCACATTTCAGGTTAATTACTATTCCCGAAAAATTTCACTATTCACTTTTTTACTATTCATTTTTTCCAAAAATTTTCCCAAAATTTGATTTTTGTTTCTTGGCCTCGAGTGATAAATCATTTTCATGGCAAATTAAAAGTTTGACACTCGTCAGATCATTTTCGTGAAAGTTAATAAGGAATTACATGTTTTAGGGTAAAACGTCATTCAAAAATTCTACGCACAACGAAACTCGACCGCGTTAAGTGACCCCGCATCAGAAAAATGTTTGACACACTCATGATTTATTTGAGAATTAATCGTGACTGAGAAAAACATGACCAAAATAAGCCTCGGCCGTGAAAAACTGGAATTTTCAGTTTTAAGCGTTTTTACTCAGCCGTAACCTTAGCCTATACCTGCACCGCGTTTCTAATACGATTTGAGTTATCAACTTATTAGAAAAAGTCAACATATTTTTCCCTCCTCCTTTGACCAAAAATCATTCCTTGATTTTATAAGTCATTCCTTGATTTTTAGGCTTACGGTTTGATGTCTAAAAGACATTTAATACCAACCGACACTAGACTGAGCCCAGTCTAGACATTATAAGTCATTTTAAATCATTTATATCCTATTAGAAAAGTAACATTTTACTTTTCTCAATTTTACGCAATATTCGTACATTTTACGTACTACGCGTTTTAGACCCGTGTTTCCAGTTTTAGCAGGGTTTTACCACCCCAATGGAACCTACCACTTATTTTATATTTTATTATGGAGTATAATGACATGTTTAACCATTCTTCCAAGTTTCGTATTTTTACGATACCCGGTTTTACGTTTTGTGGCTTAACCATTTACGGAGCCAAAACTAACTCAATAACTTGGATAATATCATCAAAAGTCCACACTTGCTCCCCAAGCTTGGCAAACCGCCTCTAGGGGGGGGATTCACACTTGTGGCATGATCTCATGCATTGAGCCCTTAGATTTCATCCATGTGTTATACTTGGCGAGCAAGTGTTGACTAGTCATGAGTTCTAACCTCCTCATTAGCATATAAATACCCCTCCTCCCCCTCCTTGGCCATTCCAACGTCCCACACACACAACACACTTCATTTTACTAGTTTACTTCAAGTTTTATCCAAGAGATCAAGAGCATAACAACACATAAACACTAGTTTGGTTTTGATTCATCAAAACTACTTCCAATCTTTAGAACTTTGGTGATTTCTCTTGAGTTTGAATCCACTCAAGTCACCTCAACTTTCATCATCTATCTTTCAAGAATACAAGAGTAGAAAGATTGCATGAAGTGAAGTGGGTTGAAGCTTAAGTCAATCAAAGTCCTTTTCCTTACATGCTACTTACCTTTCTTTGTAGAAAGCCAAAGTTGTAAGCAAACTCTAATACACTTCCTTGCTTAAATATCAGATTTATGCTATTTACATATCATTCATGCTATATATTGTCTTGTGATCATGTCCATGATGTATAAAAATGGGTAAAACAAGTTATTACAAATGATTGTTAACTTATGTTATTTAAACAAGTAAACTAGTGACTTTTATGGAGAACCACGACCAAAATAGTACAACTATGATATTTGACACTTAATTACTGTTATAAAGGACTTCAAAAGGAAAACATAGCAATTTGAATCACTTAAAACGAGTACACGAGTCAAAAGTTATGGCCATAAGAAGTTAACGAAACCAAAACGCCGAAACTGCCAATACCCTACTGTTTGCATTCTGCCATTTTGAAAGTCACCCTTCTGGTCCGATTCATCAAAAAGTTAAAACACGAAAGTTGTCCGGAACGACGTTTTCGTTCAGGGATAAAGAAGCTCGAGCCCTGAAAACGCTTTACGAGTGATATTTTCTTCAAATTCTTAACAGCCCATTTTTAGACCAAAGTCATTATATAAAGGTTATGGTTTATAAAGACCAAGAGGTCTTATGACCTAGATTCAAGACCACAACCATGGCCAGGGCCAAGGTTGAGTCTCAAGACCATGGAACAATGACCAAAGGTCATGGCAAAGCCATGGCTAAAGACCATATAAACATACCAAGGCGAAAACATGAGCTAACGACCATATAAACTTACCAAGACAAATACATGAACTAGAGAGTTAGCGATAACTTGAACATACAATTTGGATCTACTTCATCTAAAGAACCATGAGATATCACAAGTATTTGTCATTCAAGTTATAAGAAACTTACCCTAATAACAATCTTCATGTAATCATAAACTTTCCTAAGTTTATTCAAATATTAGACATGTAACTTTTTGGATCAAAACTTATATATATATATACTTTATCAACTACTACAATAGTAGGGAGCCTCATGTGAGGAGTTCATTATGTAAGCCGTCGAGATGAGTTGTGGATTTACGAATTAAAGTGTCCTGGCTCCTCGAACGTTTACTAACATGACTTCTGAATTATGTCGGCCCGAACGGTAGTAAACGATATATAAACTATACACGTTTCATGAACCATTTCTTTTCAAAGACTTACACTATACATCATACCACATCATGGACTAAGTGCAATACATATATTGGCATGTTTATGTTTCCTTAGACATTATTCCAAACCTAAGTTGCAACAATTATTCTGGGTTGCTCGTAGAAGTTCTTACGGCATATCCATCATTCTCATTATACATCATCCAACTCAAGGTGAGTTCATAGCCCCATTTTCCATTACTTAATTGTTTTACAAACCCTTGGGGGGAATACATGCTATTTTTAACCGAGCACAATGTTTTTAAATTGTATGCTTGCCTGATTATTTTATTATCACTAAGTATCATCCTTGCCAAACCGAGATCCCTTATTATGAACCATTTAATCACTCGAAATAGTGAGCGCGAATATTGTGAATAGGCCTATTGGGATTGACGAATCCCATTTGTATTGACTAAGTTCAAACAAATGCATTAATATTTGAGACATTAGGTATGACGGCAAAGTACCTACCGGGATAACTCCGCCGATCGATATTGGTACACGTTAACGTTTTGGTGTCATAAGCTTAGTATTTGATAATAACTGTTCCGGGCGTATAACAACGTGGCCCATCTTTGTTTTCCAACCATTAGTGTGAGCCTATAACTCACACTACCAATATATTGTGTTCAAACATTAAACAAACTCTATGAATATCACTCAACCTTTGTGTAGACCTCTCAAGCATGTATTTCAGGTTCATGACGATCAAGGATGGCACGGAAGGACACGGATACTCAAGAGGGCTATAAATTTTAATTATCATTCAAAAACTCATTTAATGTAAATTGTAAACATGGAACCATTTGGGACCTTATTTTGTAATCTCTGATATTTATACAATTTGAATGATAAATCTTTTTAAACGACTCAATTGGAGTTCGTTTTCTATTATTATGACTATTGTGCCGTCGAGTAACACCCAGTTTGAATTCCACTGCAACCATGAATTGGGGGTGTTACAAAATAAACATAGAATGAAAAGGGATGGTAGTCCGTATGCTTTTCTCTTTTTTTTTTTTTTTTTTTTTTTTTTTTTTTTTTTTTTTTTTTTTTGCATACACTCTTACCCTACCATCCAAAATAATAAATCATAGGGAATGAACATTCCCCTTACACTTGAATTTTTACATACTTTACAATAAGCTAATCTAATGACTCGAATTAAGAAAATCAAAACACTTGGAGCACATTTAAGATTAACGCACATATGGGCGTAATAAATAATGTTCTTCCCCATTACTCCATAAAATAAGTACTTTACCCATGAGTCCCAATCGTCCCAAAACAATATGTACAACGATATGACTCGACTTAGCAACCATGTAATCAATTAGAAAGTTAACTTATGGTTTAACAAATAACAATAATGCACTAAAGATGAGTGCATACACGGAAGGCTAAGGCGATTTGGTTGTACATTTAAGTGGGGTGTAACAAATTCTTCCTTTAAGTAAAATGCTTAAAGTTAGAAACGAAAAGATAGGCTCGGAGGGGTGTACTAGGGGTTTCGTGTACTAAAAATGAGTACAACGCTAAGGGTGTGGCAAAAATTAGTTGACTTAACTAGCCAAGTAATATGACTTAAATGGTCAAGTAATTATGATACGGGTTTAACACAAGGGTGATCCTAATGCCTCTTATCATGTAGTAAATCCTACTACACGAATGTAGTCTCACTAGCGGTCTCGGGATGCATCACTAACGCAAGTTCTAGAATCTAAATGCTACCGGTACACTCATAAGCACTAATAGTAAATGCTTTTCCTATCAAATCTAAAGGCGAACTTCACGTATTTGGGTGGAAAATTTTTCTGAATGATACGGTTATGTGCTAGTCATATAATCTCCTATCCATGAGACGCTTGCTATGGCTAAAGTTTCACTCCTAAATGTTGTAAAAAAATTTAAATTTGGCGCTAAAATTGCACTAACAAGTATATCTCATAGTTTTATTACACATCTACCATTAAACAAAACAAACTCAAGCGAAAGTGCATATGTAACGTATCATCATTTTACCCTCCCCTTACACTTAAGATGAACATTGTCCCCAATGTTCAAGTAAAGAATGTAAAAGTGAAAAAGTAAAAAGAATGAAATCAAATACTCCCCTGATTCGCTCGGTAATGATAATAAGGTGGCCAGGTTAAATCTTCCTCCAAGAAAATGAACAATCAAAGCTTCCCTTCCAGAATATAAATCATCATCTTGTCATACATAACCTGTGAATCCTGAGAAAATATACAAGACAACCTCGCATAAAATCGGCGGCAACCTACATAAGTTACTAAATCTTAGAAAACAAAATAAGATATAATGCTTGTGGAATGAAGTTTGCAGATTTCCTGGAGATTATAAAACTTAATAATTCACAAAAACCATAAGACTCCGTTAGAAAAACAAAACCGGTAAAATTTCCAGATTTTTACACGTGACGCCGTCAAGAGTTAACTCGTGACGCCGTCAGAAGTGACCTGCAGAAATTCTTATGTTAAGTTTCTGGAAAAATTTTGGAAAAACTTGGTTCTACTTCCTGGAAAATCCTGCAAAACTTCATTATGACTCAATACAAGCATTTGACTCTAACAAATACGAATATACATGTTCAGTTAATATTGTGGAGAATCATGATCGGTTTGTTTCTTAAAAACACATTTGGGGTTTCCCCTTACACTTATCTTTTGCAAAAATACTTTTAGGTGGAGTTAAGACTAGGCCAAAACAACAAAGTAAAGTATTTCCACTTTTTAATTGAGAAACATGATCTACCAACAATAAAAATAAAGCATGCATACAGAAGCAAATAAAAAACAAACAAAATAAAATAAAAATCACACAAAACATGGGTTGCCTCCCAAGAAGCGCTTTTCTTTATTTACGAGTCTTGTAGCTAGACTCAAGGTCATGGGTTACTACGTGACCTCATCGTTGGTTTCACTCTCTAGGTCGTCTTCTAAACTAGTATCGTATTCCGGACCTAGTTGCAAGCATTCTTTGTAGAAACCAAGCATCCTACACTTTACATACTCTACTCCTCTACGTCTATCCTCCTCATTCCTATAATAAGCCGCTTGCTTGTGTTCTTTTTCTATATTAGAGAGGAGGCGGTATTGCTCAATCTTGTAGGGCATTTGGTAGGCAACCTCATCATTTTCTTCCTTAAATCTAACTATCCCAAGAGTTGGATCATAACTCATCCTAGTGGCCTCAACAAATGGTTTTCCAAATATTATTTGGCTTAGGCAAGCATCAATCACCGGACGAGTGTCTTCCACTATCATAAAATCGATCTCATAAGTGAGATTGCCTATAATCACATGTAATCCCTTCACTCTTCCTGCAAAATTACTTATCAGATTCGTATTGGGCATCATCCTAAAATCAAGTTGTTTCTTCATCACCCAATTGTAACAAGTCCTAGTCATGATGTTTACGGGGGATCTAGGGTCGATGTAGGCTTTCCATATATGCATATGCCCTATGTTGCATGGTATGTTAATGTTGGAGGGGTCTCCCATTTTGATAAGGGGTGTGCCAAAAATATATGGTCTCTCGGGACTATCGAATAATTCCTTATGGTATTCCCGTTCCTCCTTGGTGGGCATCTTATCAAAGTATTTCTCTATAGTTTCTACTTCCTCTGACTCTTCCCCCTTATTAACCTCAACCTCCCTACTTTCATTCCTAGTCTCGGTTTCTACTCCAACTTCATTCTTGTCACTTTCTTCTATCTCCTTATCTTTTGGCTTAATGGTGACAACATTGACAAAGTGGACATGTTTGGATGATGAGGGGTCTTTAATTTGGAGTCCGTTGTTGGTGTCCCTAGTGTCCTTCCTAGGTGTGGCTAACGCTTGGTTGTTGAGGGCCTTCAACAAGTTGTCTATCTTGTTGGTCATCTCCGTTTGTTGTTGGTTGAATTCGGTTTCAAACCTAGCTATGCGAGCTTCTTGAGATGCCATGAATTTAGACATCAATCCTTCAAGATTGTTGGTACTACCATAGTTGTTAGAAGGATTGTTGTTGAAAGTACGGTTGGAGGGTGGACCGTTTGGTTGGTAACGATTAGGCGGGTTGGAAGAATTGGGTTGATTTTGTTTCCACCTAAGGTTTGGGTGATTTTTCCAAGAGGGGTTGTATGAATCACCGTAAGGGTTTGGCTCGGGCTTGAAAGTGTATCACTTATCTCCCGCTTCGTCGGTACGCGTGGATGCGTAGTCCGCAAAAGCTGTTCCGGGGAGTTCCACACAATCACGAGTGTCATGGGGACCACTACATAATTCGCATGAAGAAGTGATTTTGTTCACTTAGCTTGAAGGCTTAGGAGCTTCATAGGATTTCATGAGAAACTTGACTTGGTCCTCAAGTTCCATGATCCTACGGTCGGGAGTGCTAGAGTTGTTCGAAGGCAAAGATATTGCCTTGACCATTTTGTTCAAATCACGGGGATCATTCCAACTTTCGTTGTCATAGAGAGCAAGATCTTCTATGAATTCCCATGATTGTTCCGCACTTAGATCACGTAGCTTACCACCAGCCGATTGGTCAATGGCTCGCCTCATGGAGAGATCGATATGGTCATAAAAGATTTGGACTTGGAGCCAAAGATCTATGCCATGGTGAGGGACTTTTTGGAGTAAGTCGTTGAAACGAGTCCATGCTTCATAAAGAGATTCATTTTGACGTTGTTGGAACATCAAGATGTCATTTCTAAGCTTAGTAGTTCTCCCCGGTGGGAAAAATTGAGCAAGGAAATGAGTGGTGAGATCATCCCATGTGGTGATGGATCCCACGGGTAAACGCTCAAGCCATTGACTAGCTTGATCCCGTAGAGAGAATTAGAATAGGCGTAATCGGGTTGTCTCTCTAGTTGCAACATCTAGGTCTATGGAGTCTACGATTTTAAGGAAGTCCTTAAGATGTTGGTTTGGATCTTCGGAACGAAGTCCATGGAATGCACATCCGCTTTACACCAACCGGATGGTGTCGGATCGCAAGGGGGTCACATTGGCTTCGGTGAGCTCAATGGTGTTTCGGTAGCCTTGGTGGCTAGGTCGGGAATACTCTCCTAAGGTTCGGGGCCTAAGAGGTTCTAGTGGTGGGTTTTGTTGTGGTGGGATGACGGGTTCAAAGATGTTCCCATCGTCCATGATGTCGGGTGGTGAAGAGTTATGAACAAAAACACAAAGAAATAAGATAGACTAAAGAAAACCTAGAAATAAAAATAAAATCTTACTAGAAAGGAATCTAGCAAGTAGACCTAATAAAAAGAGATTCTAACCTAGACAATAACTATTCCCCGGGCTGCGGCGCCAAAAACTTGATACGTGGGAATCGCACCAAGATTTACCTCTCAAGGGATCTTGAGAAGCTTACAACCCCCACCAGGCAGTGTACCTGATCGTTGTAGTATAGTATAGTGACAAGTACCGGGGGATTGATCGTTCAGCTAGGAATAGTGTCGCTAGGATTAGAAAACCTAAATACTAGTTCTAAAGATGAGGGATGATTATTTTGTATTTTTATATTTTTTTGAAAGCAAGTAAAAATCTCGGGTTTGAAGGATTTGGGCGGAATTAGTTGCTAGTCAACTAACCCAATACTAAAGATGCAATCAAAATAAAATACTAGAAATGAAAATAAACTAAATTAAATAAGGTTGTGAGCAATAAGTGGAGAAATTGTGTTTACTTAGATTTCACTACTCCCTAGATATCTTTTACACGTTAATTACTTGTTATAGTTGCGTGGATGACGAATTGTATTCCTTAATACCATTCATGAGGTGGCGCACTTAATTCCCCAATCCTATGAGTGCCTACTTCACTCTTATGTCGAGCCGGCTAAGAAGCTCCTAACATGGGATCATTAGAATTCACTCATGCATTAAATACAACCAATAAAACCTAGTGCACGTCAGTTCATGTTTCTTAAGACGTTCAAGCATGTTACCAATTGGAGATCTGCCAGTTTTCTTAAGCCTAACATCGAAATCATTCATCCAATACAACCATAAACAAGTAATCAACACATAATTAACATCTAGGTTTCATTAGATCTAAGCAAACACAAGATAGATCTAGCCTAGCATGATGGAATTAAGACAAGAACAAGATATAGACAACCAACATATAGACATATTGATTGAATTAAAAGGATACTTATCTCAATTACACATGAAATGATTCAAGGGCTGAAAACCCTTGAAAAACCTGTAAAGTTCGTATTAAGTTCGGCCTTAGGATTTCTCCAAAACTTCTCTTTTTTTATGAATGAAAATTAGAAAACTATATGTAGGAAATTGAGGCTGACGGCGTCAAGACCAAATTGGTCACGCCGTCATCTCGCCGCCAAAACACTTCTCGGACTGCCTTGATCTACTTCTGACGCCGTCACGTTATAACATTTTCCAGGCCGTCACGTATTTTACTCTTGACGCTCTACCTTGTGACGCCTTCATTTCTCTACTGGGCCGTCATGAAAATTACTCTTGACGCCGTCAGGATTTTCTTCTTGACGCCGTCACCTACTGTTCCCAGCTTGGAAAATTAAGACTTTGGCGTTTTCTTCACTTTTATGCTCCAAAAACGTCCGAATTGCTTCCTTTTCCAGATTTCTCTCCCAAAGTACCTAAAATCACAAAAGGAACGATTTAGGGCAATATTTGATCAAATAAGTTCAATTCCGGGCTTAAATGACCCCCTAAAAGTGGTTCATTTTTCGCCTCATCACTAACTTAGGATATTAAAATTCTGATTAGGTTAACTAGATAATACGTTCCACTCTTAGTGATCGACACTCTACTTACCATTATATTCATGCTGACCGGGTACACTGCTCGTTAGGTGTGTGTGTTATTGATAAGTTGGCTAAATATAAATTTAAAACTTGAGTAGGCATTAATACTGCTAAACCGCAACTACACGACAGACCACATCACACGTTAAAAAGGTATCAAATAAATCCTTATCACAAAGGTATGTGGCAATACTTCAAAAGTGACTCTACGTTGAAATGTGGCATCCAAGTTGGAGTGTTATAAATTATCAGTGAAAAAATTACATAAATGTATTGCCACATTTGTCAGGAAATAGATCAATAATGTGCCGATCAGTTGTCCCTTTAATTGCTTTGTGAACTCAATAGTGTTTTGTAATAGTATAAATACTCAATTATACCATAAAGTAAAATTAACCAAATTAAACATTTAAGATAACTTACACTACTTATCTTTCTAAAAATATTTTGGAGGTTCTTAATTATAATGGTAATCTTTTGATAAAACTAAGGGTGAAAATCATCAAATAGTAACCAAATTTAAGATCTGTTTAAATTTGTTACCTCAAACTTTATATCAATCACAAAAACCATAAAAGTTTCAATTTCTTATGTAATTTTTATGTTAGAGTGATTTGAATGGAACATTTCTCAAACTTGGTTATTATTTTGTGGTTATTGTTTATGTTTAGTCATGCATTAACTAGTTGTACATAAAGTTGGTTGCAATTAGTTAAATTCAAGGAGTGAGTGTTTAAAATTAATGTAAAACATGTTAATGCATAGATGAATATTTTAAGCACACTAATTTTAGAAAATTACATAAGAATGAAACAGTTTTAAAAGTTTAATGGTTTTTACGGTTGGTATATAATTTGAAGTATCAAATTAGAACACTCATGAAACTCGGTTATTAATGGGTGACATATTCGAATTAGTTACAACAGTAAAAACAAAATGATTTTATTTGACAATTGCTTTGCTAAAACACCAATAATATGAATATTACATTTCCGCCCTTCCTTCCTTTCCGTAAGGGAGGTGATTTGTACTCTCATAAATGATTGGGGCACTCTAAGTAATGTGAGGGTATACACTCTAATTTAGAGTGTCCCAATCATTTATGAGAGTTTGCAAATCACCTCCCTTTTCGTAAACCGTTGAAACATCTATAGAAAAAAGAATAAAACCCTCCGATCACCATTTTTCACTTGATTGATTTTGAACAAAAGAAAGAATGGCGTGTATGCATGATCATAACTGTGAAGACAACGATTGTGCATCTGATTGGTCTCCTTAAAAACACATAGATATCCCCAAGGTTCCTTCCTTTCCCCTAAACCCTAACACATTAGTGGTAGCGTGGGAATCGCACCAGGCTTTACCTCTCAAGGGATCTTGAGAAGCTTACAACCCCCACCAGGCAGTGTACCTGATCGTTGTAGTACAGTATAGTGACAAGTACCGGGGGATTGATCGTTCAGCTAGGAATAGTGTCGCTAGGATTAGAAAACCTAAATACTAGTTCTAGAGGTGAGAGATGATTATTTTTGTATTTTTATATTTTTTAGAAAGCAAGTAAAAATCTCGGGTTTGAAGGATTTGGGCGGAATTAGTTGCTAGTCAACTAACCCAATACTAAAGATGCAATCAAAATAAAATACTAGAAATGAAAATAAACTAAATTAAACTAAGGTTGTGAGCAATAAGTGGAGAAATTGTGTTTACTTAGATTTCACTACTCCCTAGATATCTTTTACACGTTAATTACTTGTTATAGTTGTGTGGATGACGGATTGTATTCCTTAATACCATTCATGGGGTGGCGCACTTAATTCCCCAATCCTATGAGTGCCTACTTCACTCCTATGTCGAGCCGGCTAAGAAGCTCCTAACATGGGATCATTAGAATTTACTCATGCATTAAATACAACCAATAAAACCTAGTGCACGTCAGTTCATGTTTCCTAAGACGTTCAAGCATGTTACCATTTGGAGATCTGCCAGTTTTCTTAAGCCTAACATCGAAATCATTCATCCAATACAACCATAAACAAGTAATCAACACATAATCAACATCTAGGTTTCATTAGATCTAAGCAAACACAAGATAGATCTAGCCTAGCATGATGGAATTAAGACAAGAACAAGATATAGACAACCAACACATAGACATATTGATTGAATTAAAAGAATACTTATCTCAATTACACATGAAAGGGTTCAAGGGCTGAAAACCCTTGAAAAACCTGTAAAATTCGTAATAGGTTCGGCCTTAGGGTTTCTCCAAAACTTCTCTCTCTTTTATGAATGAAAATTAGAAAACTATATATAGGAAATTGAGGCTGACAGCGTCAAGACCAAAGAGGTGACGCCGTCATCTCGCCGCCAAAATACTTCTCGGACTGCCTTAATCTTCATCTGACGCCGTCATGTGTTATGGTCTTCCAGGCCGTCACGTCTTTTATTCTTGACGCTCTACTTGTGACGCCTTCACGTTTGTACTGGACCGTCATGCAATTTTCTCTTGACGCCGTCAGGATGTTGCTCTTGACGCCGTCACCTACTGTTCTCAGCAAGGAAAATTAAGACTTTGGCGGTTTCTTCACTTTTATGCTCCAAAAACGTCCGAATTGCTTCCTTTTCCAGATTTCTCTCCCAAAGTACCTAAAATCACAAAAGGAACGATTTAGGGCAATATTTGATCAAATAAATTCAATTCCGGGCTTAAATAACCCCCTAAAAGTGGGTCATTTTTCGCCTCATCATATACCCTTACACTTGAGATTTGCTTGTCCTCAAGCAAATGCGCTTTTATTCTACTCAAAATACAAGTTAGGGGTCATTTAACGCTAATATAAAAGTAATTACAACAAATAATCATTCCACTAAAGACCAATAGACAAGCACGGAGGTCATACACTAGCACCTCACAAATAGTGTTTAGATACTTACATCTCTCGGGTGTAATAAAGTATAAATTACAATATGGAAACGGAAGATATCTCTTACTAGCTGTCATAGCAAAATAGATTACCATAGGCTTGGGAAAGGATCAAACCTCCACAACATGGCGTAAGCACCTAGGATAAACTATCAAAGAGGTCTTTTAAAGGGTTGTAACGTTAGGTGTAGGGATATGAAATACACGGTTTTGTTGGATAAAGGAAGTTTTTACTGGTGGTGAGTTAACAATCTTGGTTAATTACATGTATAATATGGCGTCGCTAAACCAAGACTAGACTCGACTTAAGCTAATAAATGAAAAATAACAAAAACATGAAATGAACATAGAATGAAAAGGGATGGTAGTCCGTATGTTTTTTCTCATTTTCTTTTTCTATTTATTTTTTTTTTTCTTTTTCTTGATTTTTTCTTTTTTTTTTTTTTTTTTTTTTTTTTGCATACACTCTTACCCTACTATCCAAAATAATACATCATAGGGAATGAACATTTCTCTTACACTTGAATCTTTACATACTTTACAATAAACTAAACTAATAACTCGAATTAAGAAAATCAAAACACTTGGAGTACTTTTAAGATTAACGCACATATGGGGGTAATATATGATGTTCTTCCCCATTACTCCATAAAATAAGTACTTTACCCATGAGTCCCAATCGTCCCAAAACAATATGTACAAGGATATGACTCGACTTATCAACCATGTAATCAATTAGATAGTTAACTTAGGGTTTAACAAATAACAATAATGCACTAAAGATGAGCGCATACACGGAAGGCTAAGGCGATTTGGGTGTACATTTAAGTGGGGTGTAACAAATTCTTCCTTTAAGTAAGATGCTTAAAGTTAGAAACGAAAAGATAGGCTCGGAGGGTTGTACTTGGGGTTTCGTGTACTAAAAATGAGTACAACGCTAAGGGTGTGAGAAAAATTAGTTGACTTAACTAGCCAAGTAATATGACTTAAGTGGTCAAGTAATTATGATACGGGTTTAACACAAGGGTGATCCAAATGCCTCTTATCATGTAATAAATCCTACTATACGAATGTAGTCTCACTAGCGGTCTCGGGATGCATCACTAACGCAAGTTCTAGAATCTAAATGCTACCGGTACACTCATAAGCACTAATAGTAAATGCTTTTCCTATCAAATCTAAAGGCGAACCTCACATATTTGGGTGGAAAATTTTTCTGAATTGTACGGTTATGTGCTAGTCATAATCTCCTATCCATGAGACGCTTACTATGGCTAAAGTTTCACTCCTAAATGTTGTAAAAATTTTTAAATTTGGCGCTAAAATTACACTAACAAGTATTTTTCATAGTTTTATTACACATCTACTATTAAACAAAACAAACTCAAGCGAAAGTGTACATGTAAGGTATCATCATTTTACTCTCCCCTTACACTTAAGATGAACATTGTCCCCAATGTTCAAGTAAAGAATGTAAAAGTGAAAAAGTAAAAAGAATGAAATCAAATACTCCCCTGATTCGCTCGGTATGGATAATAAGGTGACCAGGTTAAATCCTCCTCCAAGAAAATGAACAATCAAAGCTTCCCTTCCAGAATATAAATCATCTTCTTGTCATACATAACCTGTAAATCCTGAGAAAACAAACAAGGCAACCTCGCATAAAATCGGCGGCAATCTATATAAGTTATTAAATCCTAGAAAAAAAAGTAAGATATAATGCTTGTGGAATAAAGTTTGCAGATTTCCTGGAGATTATAAAACTTAATAATTCACAAAAACTTTAAAACTCCGTTAGAAAAACAAAACCGGTAAAATTTCCAGATTTTTACACGTGACGCCGTCAAGAGTAATCTCGTGACGCCGTCAGAAGTGACCTGCAGAAATTCTTATGTTAAGTTTCCGGAAAATTTCTGGAAAAACTTGGTCTTACTTCCTGGAAAATCCTGCAAAACTTCATTATGACTCAATACAAGCATTTGACTCTAACAAATACGAATATACATGTTCATTTAATATTGTGGAGAATCATGATCGGTTTGTTTCTTAAAAACATATTTGGGGTTTCACCTTACACTTATCTTTTGCAAAAATACTTTTAGGTGGAGTTAAGACTAGGCCAAAACAACAAAGTAAAGTATTTCCACTTTTTTAATTTGAAACATGATCTACCAACAATAAAAATAAAGCATGTGTATGGAAGCAAATAACAAACAAACAAACAAAATAAAAATCACTCGAAGCATGGGTTGCCTCCCAAGAAGCGCTTTTCTTTATTTACGAGTCTTGTAGCTAGACTCAAGGTCATGGGTTACTACGTGACCTCATCATTGGTTTCACTCTCTAGGTCGTCTTCTAAACCAGTTTTGTATTCCGAACCTAGTTGCAAGCATTCTTTGTAGAAACCAAGCATCCTATTCTTCACATACTCTACTCCTCTACGTCTATCCTCCTCATTCCTATAATAAGCCGCTTGCTTGTGTTACTTTTCTATATTGGAGAGAAGGCGGTATTGCTCAATCTTGTAGGGCATTTGATAGGCAACCTCATCATTTTCTTCCTTGAATCTAACTATCCCTAGAGTCGGGTCATAACTCATCCTAGTGGCCTCAACAAATGGTTTTCCAAATATTATTTGGCTTAGGCAAGCATCTATCACCGGACGAGTGTCTTCCACTATCATAAAATCGATCTCATAAGTGAGATTGCCTATAATCACATGTAATCCCTTCACACTTCCTGCAAAATTACTTATCAGATTCGTATTGGGCATCATCCTAAAATCAAGTTGTTTCTTCATCACCCAATTGTAATAAGTCCTAGTCATGATGTTAACAGGAGATCTAGGATCGATGTAAGCTTTCCATATATGCATGTGCCCGATATTGCATGGTATGTTAATGTTAGAGGGGTCTCCCATTTTGATAAGGGGTGTGTCAAGGATATATGGTCTCTCGGGACTATCGAATAAATCCTTATGGTATTCCCGTTCTTCCTTGGTGGGCAACTTATCAAAGTATTTCTCTATAGTTTCTACTTCCTCTAACTCCTTTTCCTTATTAACCTCAACTCCCCTACTTTCATTCCTAGTTCCGGTTTCTACTCCAACTTTATCCTTGTCACTTTCTTCTATCTCCTTATCTATTGGCTTAATGGTGCCAACATTGACAAAGTGGACATGTTTAGATGATGAGGGGTCCTTAATTTAGATTCCGTTATTGGTGTCCCTAGTGTCCTTCCTAGGTGTAGTTAACGCTTGGTTGTTGAGGGCTTTCAACAAGTTGTCAATCTTGTTGGTCATCTCTGTTTGTTGTTGGTTGAATTCGGTTTCAAACCTAGCTATGCGAGCTTCTTGAGATGCCATGAACTTAGACATCAATCCTTCAAGATTGTTGGTACTACCATAGTTGTTAGAAGGATTGTTGTTGAAAGTACGGTTGGAGGGTGGACCGTTTAGTTGGTAACGATTAGGCGGATTGGAATAACTGGGTTGATTTTGTTTCCACCTAAGGTTTGGGTGATTTTTCCAGAGGGGTTGTATGAATCACCGTAAGGGTTTGGCTCGGGCTTGAAAGTGTACCACTTATCTCCCGTTTCGTCGGTACGCGTGGATGCGTAGTCCCCAAAAGCTGTTCCGGGGAGTTCCACACAATCACGAGTGTCATGGGGACCACTACATAATTCGCATGAATAAGTGATTTTGTTCACTTGGCTTGAAGGTTTAGGAGCTTCGTAAGATTTCATGAGAAACTTGACTTGGTCCTCAAGTTCCATGATCCTACGGTCGGGAGTGCTAGACTTGTTCGAAGGCAAAGATATTGCCTTGACCGTTTTGTTCAAATCACGGGGATCATTCCAACTTTCGTTGTCATAAAGAGCAAGATCTTCTATGAGTTCCCATGATTTTTCCGCACTTAGATCACGTAGCTTACCACCGGCCGATTGGTCAATGGCTCGCCTCGTGGAAAGATCAATATGGTCATAAAAGATTTGGACTTGGAGCCAAAGATCTATGCCATGATGAGGGACTTTTTGGAGTAAGTCCTTCAACGAGTCCATGCTTCATAAAGAGATTCATTTTGACGTTGTTGGAACATCAAGATGTCATTTCTAAGCTTTGTAGTTCTCCCTGGTGGGAAAAATTGAGCAAGGAAACGAGTGGTGAGATCATCCCATGTGGTGATGGATCCCGCGGGTAAACGCTCAAGCCATTGACTAGCTTGATCCCGTAGAGAGAATTGGAATAGGCGTAATCGGGTTGTCTCTCTAGTTTCAACATCTAGGTCTATGGAGTCTACGATTTTAAGGAAGTCCTTAAGATGTTGGTTTGGATCTTCGGAACGAAGTCCATGGAATGCACATCCGCTTTGCACCAACCGGATGGTGTCGGATCGCAAGGGGGTCACATTGGCTCCGGTGAGCTCAATGGTGTTTCGGTGGCCTTGGTGGCTAGGTCGGGAATACTCTCCTAAGGTTCGGGGCCTAAGAGGTTCTAGTGGTGGGTTTTGTTGTGGTGGGATGACGGGTTCAAAGATGTTCCCATCGTCCATGATGTCGGGTGGTGAAGAGTTACGAACAAAAACACAAAGAAATAAGATAGACTAAAGAAAACCTAAAAATAAAAATAAAATCTTACTAGAAAGGAATCTAGCAAGTAGACCTAATAAAAAGAGATTCTAACCTAGACAATAACTATTCACCGGCCTGCGGCGCCAAAAACTTGATACGTGGAAATCGCACCAGGCTTTACCTCTCAAGGGATCTTGAGAAGCTTACAACCCCCACCAGGCAGTGTACCTGATCATTGTAGTATAGTATAGTGACAAGTACCGAGGGATTGATCGTTCAGCTAGGAATAGTGTCGCTAGGATTAGAAAACCTAAATACTAGTTCTAAAGATGAGGGATGATTATTTTGTATTTTTATATTTTTTTGAAAGCAAGTAAAAATCTCGGGTTTGAAGGATTTGGGCGGAATTAGTTGCTAGTCAACTAACCCAATACTAAAGATGCAATCAAAATAAAATACTAGAAATGAAAATAAACTAAATTAAATAATGTTGTGAGCAATAAGTGGAGAAATTGTGTTTACTTAGATTTCACTACTCCCTAGATATCTTTTACACGTTAATTACTTGTTATAGTTGCGTGGATGACAGATTGTATTCCTTAATACCATTCATGAGGTGGCGCACTTAATTCCCCAATCCTATGAGTGCCTACTTCACTCCTATGTCGAGCCGGCTAAGAAGCTCCTAACATGGGATCATTAGAATTTACTCATGCATTAAATACAACCAATAAAACCTAGTGCACGTCAGTTCATGTTTCCTAAGACGTTCAAGCATGTTACCATTTGGAGATCTGCCAGTTTTCTTAAGCCTAACATCGAAATCATTCATCCAATACAACCATAAACAAGTAATCAACACATAATCAACATCTAGGTTTCATTAGATCTAAGCAAACACAAGATAGATCTAGCCTAGCATGATGGAATTAAGACAAGAACAAGATATAGACAACCAACACATAGACATATTGATTGAATTAAAAGAATACTTATCTTAATTACACATGAAAGGGTTCAAGGGCTGAAAACCCTTGAAAAACCTGTAAAATTCGAAATAGGTTCGGCCTTAGGGTTTCTTCAAAACTTCTCTCTCTTTTATGAATGAAAAATAGAAAACTATATATAGGAAATTGAGGCTGACGGCGTCAAGACCAAAGAGGTGACGCCGTCATCTAGCCGCCAAAATACTTCTCGGACTGCCTTAATCTTCATCTGACGCCGTCATGTGTTATGGTCTTCCAGGCCGTTACGTCTTTTATTCTTGACGCTCTACTTGTGACGCCTTCACGTTTGTACTGGACCGTCATGCAATTTACTCTTGACGCCGTCAGGATGTTGCTCTTGACACCGTCACCTACTGTTCTCAGCAAGGAAAATTAAGACTTTGGCGTTTTCTTCACTTTTATGCTCCAAAAACGTCCGAATTGCTTCCTTTTCCAGATTTCTCTCCCAAAGTACCTAAAATCACAAAAGGAACGATTTAGGGCAATATTTGATCAAATAAATTCAATTCTGGTCTTAAATGACCCCCTAAAAGTGGTTCATTTTTCGCCTCATCAATTAGAAAATGTAAAGCCTGCCAAAATTCCTTGAAGAGCAAAGAAACTCTAACACAAGACGTTACTAGTAGAGAAGTCACATGGTCCTTTTCCAAATGGGAAATCGATGTCATAGGACTACTACCTGAAGCCCCCGGAGGAGCTAAGTTTCTGGTCGTAGCCATTGATCACATCACAGAGTGGGTCGAAGCCAAGCCCCTAGCATTAGTAACTGGAAAGCACATAGAAAAGTTTGTATGGGAACACATCGCAGGACGATTTGGGATTCCTAATGTCATCACTTCAGACAATGAGTGGCATTGCACCGAAGGGGCCTTCCCAATCTTTTGCAAGAAAGCAAAGATCATACAATCCTTCATATCTATCTATCAACCCCAAGGAAATGGGCAGAGGGAATCTAGTAACAAAGATGTGATCAGAAGGATTGAACAAAGGCAAAGACAAAGCTATCAAGGATAGGTAGATGAGTTACTGCAGGTCATGTGGGCACATAGAACAAGACTAAGGCCGAATCAAGAAAAAACTCCTTTCAATCTAGCATATGGTACGGAAGCCTTGATATCATTTGAGACAGAACCAGAAGATATCATAGGATTCGAGGGAGACCCTAATGAATGGGGAAAATAAATGGAAATAGCCTCGATCATAGAAGCCATCTATCCGCAAAAGATATAAAGGTACAACCATAGCAGAGGTAGACTCCCAACGTTCAAGCCATGAGAATATGTTCTCCAAACAACCAACGCTGGAAATCAAGGATGTCTAGAGCCAATCTGGGATGAACCTTACGTCATAGTCGAAGCCTGCGGTAACAACACCTATAAACTCACAACTCTCCTTGGAGTTGTCATTGGTAGGACTTGGAATAATTCCAACCTCCGTAAGTTTTATGTGTGAAACATACCACTCTTTACAATGCTTTAAAACAATGAATCATATCCTTCTCACTAAGGGAAAGAAGCATTAATGGTAGGTGTCTTAGTGTTCATTTTCTAAAATGATGTAATCCTCCCTACCCAATTATTGATAAAACATATTTCCCACGAATCTCTTGTTCCGTTTTTTATGACAAAGATTTGTTCTGCCAAGTCATTTATAAGTTTCAATGTCGAAGGGATGAATATCAGACAAATAACAAAGTCTAAGATATTAAAACGAACATCCAGCAAGCTTCACATTAACTTTCCTAAAGGTTTTAATGGGATCCAAAAGCCTTTTGAACCTTAAGGGAAAGATGGAGTGGGTTGCAACTCTCTGTCAGTAGTCAAAATAAGTGACTACAATACTCTTGGTGCAGAATTTACATACAATAAAGCTACTAACATTCACAAGCTTTAGGTTGTAAAATATTAAAGTGTCGAAAGACGTTGGAGAAGGCATAAAAGCAAAAGGAATTCCTCCCAAACGATAATAAAAGGCCAAAACTCATAATGTAGTTAAAACGCAAAGACACAAAGAAACATACAAATCATTCAAGAGAAGATCTTCGAAGCATAAAACACATGATTATTCAAAGGGTACATACCAACCTAGGGGTAAAAAACCTGCCAACATGACAGTCTTTAAGCATTCTTGGAAGATGAAGGTTCAGTTTGCAAAGCAGGGGACAAAGGCTTAACGGAATGAGTTTTTCTGCTAGGAGAATGAGGCTGAATTTTTTGAGGCTTCTTAGACAAAAGATCCTCCATGTAACACCCCCAATTTCGTGATACGCAGCGGAATTCAAACTGGGTGTTACTTCATGGCACAATAGTTATAACAATAGAAAACGAACTCTAATTGAGTAGTTTTAAAAGATTTATCATTCAAATTATATAAATATCAGAGTTTACAAAATGAGGTCCCAAATGGTTCCATGTTTACAAATTACATAAAATGAGTTTTCGAATGATAATAAAATTTATAGCCCTCTTGAATATCCGTGCTTCTCCGTGTCAGCCTCTAATATCATGGACCTGAAAAACATGCTTAAAACTGTCAACTCAAAGGTTGAGTGAAATTCATAGAGTTTATTAAATGGATGAACATAACATGTTTGTAGTGTAAGTTAATTAGACTCACACCAATGGTTTGAACATAAAACAGTTATTATTTTACAATTGGACTAAGTCCTGTTTGTATCCTTATTCTGTGTATGGGTTACGTTGTTATACACTCCATTGCGTTTGAACATTGTCTGATACTTATTACACTAAGCTCATGCAAACAAAACGTTAATGGGTTACCAAAATTCATTGGCGGATTTGTGCCAGGTAGGTATTCTATCAGTATACCCTATTCAAATATAGTGTGTTTGATTGAACGTACTAGGCCAATACAAACGGGATTCGTCAATCCCAATAGATCTATTCACAATATTCGCGCTCACTAAAGCTAGTGATTAACTGGTTCATGATAAGGGACTTGTGTTTGACGTCAATGGTACTTAGTGACAATAAAACAATTCGATAAGCATACAATTTAAAGGCATTGTGTTCGGTTGAAAATAATAGCATGTATTCCCCCCAAGGGATTGTAAAACAATTAAGTAATAGAAAGCGGGGCTATGAACTCACCGTGAGTTGGATGGTTAAGTTGGGAAACCTCTACGTGCAACCTAAAATCGAATGTTGCAACTTAGGTTGGAACAATGTCTAAGAAAACATAAATGTGCCTATATATGTCTTTATATTGGTCATGATGTAGTACTTTGATAGGTTGTGTATATTGTTATATAAATATGGTTTATGAAACATGTTTAGTTTATATCTTGTACTACCGTTTGGGCCATCATAATTCAGAGGTCATGCAGTAAACGTTCGAGGACCTAGGACACTTTAACTCGTAAATCCAGCAACTCATCAATCCGTTCACTCTAATGAACCTCTCACATGAAGATCCCTAGTATTGTAGTATTCGATAGAAAATATATGTTTTTGGTCATTAAAAGTTAAATGTCCTAAGGTTGAATAAACTTTGGAAAGTTTATTTTGAATGAAGATTGCTATCTTTATAAGTTTATTAAGTCTAGCACGGATGTGATATTACTCGAAAAATCTCATGGTCTATCAAAAATCATTACGTAAACAAGTATTTACTTACAAAATATCATTATATCCAACTTAATCACTTAAGGTATGAATAAACAATTGCCTAATACATTTTACGATCAAAGGAAGGTTTATTTAATCATAACAAATTATATAAAATGGTATAAACATTTTATATATTTAGAAAAACACTTTTGGTAATTAAAAGAAAATGTTTAATTTATAATAAATATATGAATTCAAATTTTTAACCAAAATAAGTTAAATTTTAACCAAATAAACTTTCTCCAGAAAAGACAAAAGATTCTGGCCGTTACAGGTGGGCGACCCCTTTAATTTTAAGGGGGCTGGCCATACAATTAAAGGGGTCGGCACGCTCCTATTGTCAGAATCTTTTGCCTATAAATACAGGTTCAATCATGCATTTTTTTCTCGCCTTTTGCACTATAATTTTCTGTCCCAATCCTTTCAAATCATCTTTCATAAATCCTTTGATCATAAGATTATAAGTTCTTGTTTCAAGTGATTCAATCCCTCACCATTCAAAGTGCAAGAGAAGAATACTCCTTCAACATCTAGTAAAGAAGTATTGTAGATGTGTGAATATTGTTAGTAGTAGTGTAAATTAATTGTAAAGTTGTAGAATTTTTGTAATAGGTAGATTTAGGTAGGTTAATGGTGTAGAGAAGTAGTGAAGAAGAAGTTGTGTTGTGAAGAAAAAGAAGTTGTGTTGTGAAGAAGAAGAAGTTGTGTTGTGAAGGAGAAGGTGTGGTGTAAAGAAGTTGTGAAAAAGGTGTGTAGTTATTAGTGGTGTGAGATTGGTTCTAGCTACGATTAGAACTCGACATTTAGCTTAGTGTCGTTAATTGGTGTAAGCAAAAATCATGTAAGGTTTCTCCGCCAAAAGGGAGCTCGTTGATTTATTGAAGAAAACTCTCGAGTAGGTGACTCGAGGAGTGGAGTAGGGCAAGGAAGGTGTTCTTGTAACCGAACCACTATAAATCTTTTGTGTATCGGTTTGATCCTTCCATCTCCTGCTTATTATCTTATTTACATCATTTTTACTTACGTAGACATAGACATTTGCATATTGTTATAACTTATCATATTGTGCTAATATTGATTTCACACAAAGATCAAACTAAAGGATCATTCACAAAAATAAAGATTTTACGAACAATCTAAACGGATAAAATACATATACACACATATACATGTTCAATTGATCATTTCGATCAAGTATAGTTTTCAAAACAAAACTTAAATTGAAGTTATCTATTAATAACCATTTTACTAATAGAAAACGACGTAAAACTATTCAATCCCCCCTTCTAGTTTTCCACAATTGGCATCAGAGCTACTTTAAACAAGACTTTTAAAATAAATTGTATTTTAAAACTTGAAATCGATCTATGGAATCAGAAAAATATTTAGAAGGAAACATGACATTTAAACCACCATATTTTGAAAATGCTAATTTTTGTGAATGGAAAAATAAATTTGAAAATTATGTGAAATCAATAGATCAAGATCTTTGGCACATCATTTTAATTGGTGATATTCAAACAAAAATGGATTTTGAAAATCAATACAATTACTCCCAAACAAAGATTGATAAAAATGCAAAATCCAAACTAATGATTTATAAAACTCTACCAAGAGTTGAATACGAAAGAGTATTCTTTTGTAAAACGGCAAATGATATTTGGAAATATCTTTTAAACTTTCACCAAGGGAAATGTCGAGCCAAAGATGATAAACTTGATGTTGGAAAAGAATTAATTGTTCTAGAAAATTTAATAGACAAACATTTAGTTGAAGTAAATACAAGTACTACTAGTTCAAATGTGGTCATTGAAGGTATCAATGACGAAGAATACATGAGCCAAATCCGAAGAAAGATTATAAATGAAACATGGAACGACATGGACGGTGAAGAGGATCATTATATAGCATGTGAAGATTGTAAAGCATATAAAGCCACAAATGAGGTACAATCCGAAACCAAACATTTTTGTTATGATCAATTCATATTAGAATTTTCAAAATTAGAAAACAACTTCAAACGTTTTTGCAACATAGACTCAAAAATCACGTTTAAAAATGAATCTTCAACATCTACCGAAGAAAATTCTGAAAAAGGAATAACTTTAGAAGATAAAATGTCTAGACTTGAAAGTAATATTGAAATTGATCTTGAATGTAAAAATTGTCAAGACTTCAAATTAGAAATTAGAAAGGAAAATGAAAAAGGAAAGATACTAGCTAAATTTGAAGATAGTTCCAAATCTCTAATATACTTACTTAATATTCAAAAGGCTTTTGATGACAAAACCGGCTTAGGATTTAATGCTAATGATACTTCGACAAATAAATCAAAGCAAATAAAGTTTATAAAACCTAGTAGAGAAATTTAGAAAATTACTCTAATTATAATAATTGTTTATCTCTTGAGACAAGAAAGCCATTATCATTGTGTGAAAACATGTTGATAAGGAATTCTTGCACTTGTTATCAACATCTATACCATATGCATTTTAAATGCAATGGATGTTGTAACTAACCATCTAGGACCCATGAGATTTTGGGTACCAAGTTGTTTTACATGTTAGGTGTCAAAATCACGAGGTTGGCACACTTGCATATACGTGAAGTTTGGCGAGCCATTAAGACATGCATTTAAACCTTCACGTAATCAAGCTTCAAGAACTCGCTTGCGATACTATGGTGTAGTCTTGTTATGAGTATTCTATTGCTTTGCTTCCTCTCTACGGTCTTCTTGGGAATTCGTTGTTTCTTCATTCCACAAACTCGTAAGTCTTATTGAGTTAAATCAATTAAAGACGCAAGGTACGTTTTCTCTTTTAAATTATAATTCAAACTTCCAAATTTGTTAATTATATGTCCTTGTGATGATTTTGTTAATTGTATAACTAACACTGCGGATATATTCACTAAACCCCTTAAGCATGAACTATTTAACCACTTGCGTTTAGGATTAGGAATGATGAAGCAAATTGACAAAATTCTATTGCATTTTTCACAAATTACTTATTGCATAAAATTGCTTTCTTTTCTTTTCATCGTCCTTGAGTCTAGGAATCTACTTCACACAAAAATTGAAGTTTGGAATTCCACATTGCAAAAACATTTTTAAAAAACCAATCTATCTAAACAATCCTCACTTTTAGGAAACACGTGAAAATCTTTTCTTTTCTTTCTTGCATTGTTGAATAATGCTAAAAACGTTTTCTCTTAAATCATGCTTGAAATTTAACATGTAATTGTCAAATTATATAATCTAATATATATTCTTGACATTCATGGGTTAAGCAAATCGAATCAAGGAGAATTTGGATTGTTTCTTAGGTTATCTTCATTTTTGCATTAGGAGTCGAAGCAATTGCATCTTCACAAATGTTGCATATAGGCACACACTTGAACAAAGTCAAGAATCAATTTGTCTCATTTGTTCCATCACTAGCTTTCCACTTACTAGTTGCCTTTGCCATTACATTAAGTTAGTTGTCTTAGAAAATGTGACTTGCATATTTGTTCTTTTACATTATTGTCTTTGCATGAAATTATATTATATGCTTATGTGCCTACACATATACTTTCCATGCATACTTCATTAAGATAATACATGCTTAGTTGCCTAAAGAAATGAACTTGCCCAAAACTAAATCTCAAAACAAACATCTTTCTGGAAGAATTTCTGCCATAAACCCATTTCTGGAAATCTAGGAACCAGGCCCTGGGTGGCCACCATAATTATAAAGGGCGCCCCTTTAAAATTAAAGGGGCCGGCCATTAATTAAGGGGGCCGACCACCTGAAGGGCAAGGTTCCCTGTTTGCCTTCTGCTTTTTAGCCCATTTCACCCTACTTTGATTCTTCATTTCCCTAAATTCACAAACACATTTTGTCTAGCAAATCCTCTACTTATTATCCTTCCATTAATACGTAATCATCACACTATAAATACCTCTCCTCATCACATATCTTTGATCAACCATTCCAATCATGACTTCTCCCAACAAACCAAAATCAAAATCCTCAAAGCTAGCAAGGATAACCAAAAAGCCCATGTGGCGAAAGAAACAAAGCCCTCGAAACAAATCCATCACAACAAGTGAATTTGGTAATCAATCAACACCTCCAAACACTTACTTTCCCAACTACACTCCAAACCCACAAGGACACTCCTTTGAATCACTCTACAAACCTTACCACATTGGCCAAACATCCAACTTCATCCCAAGTCACACATCTCACTTCCATCCAACTATAATGATCCATATCACTTTGGTCAATCATCAAATTACACCTCCAATATCTTCACTACCAACTACACAGCCCCTATTCATCCACCTCCACCAAATGATTCACTCCACATCACCACGGAAAGCAAAAATTCCGTGAACAAATCAACCAAATCTGTGATCTTCGTGATCTTAATGCCATGAATCTTGCACAACGCAACTTGCACAAACCTCCCTCGTCTCCATACTCAAATTGCCTACCTCACTCTCTAAACCTGGATCAAGTCATCAACCACACCCACTATTGTCCTTATTGCTACTTCCTCCAAAAACAAATCCTTGACCTAAGTGAAGACATTTCGTGGATCGAATATCTCCTCACCCGTCCTCATCCAATACCTCCACTAATTCGGTACAACATACCTAGATCCACTCCTTCCGCTCCACACCCCTCACCATCATACTAAATTCAATCACCATGCTTCTATCTCCAAATAAAATCATCACAAACTTTTGTAACCCACGCAAGTTCAAGAGACCTCGAGTCGGCAACTTAATATTATGTAATGTAGTTTGCTAGAAAAGC
Source organism: Artemisia argyi (assembly GCA_030686995.1). Taxonomy (NCBI): domain Eukaryota; kingdom Viridiplantae; phylum Streptophyta; class Magnoliopsida; order Asterales; family Asteraceae; genus Artemisia; species Artemisia argyi. The sequence goes on from JARVZY010002239.1 coordinate 257,466, forward strand.
ATATATACTTATATATATGCCTTTGTACTAATGATTATGTTTTCAACATAATCTACTTAAATAATCAATGAATGTTTCTTGCGCCTTATTATTGTTACTTGCTTTGCTAGTATGCATGAATTTCTCTTTGGTTTAGATACATGTTTGCATGATTAATATATGATTATATATGAATTAGTTGCTTTTCTAATAGACCAAGACTAATAAGAAATGTTTCAATAGAGCTTGCTGCAAACAAAAAACAAAAATAAACCACTTTTAGAAAAATTTTGAAATTTGGTCGCTTGGGAATTCACCAGATGGGCGGCCCCTTAATTATAAAGGGCGGCCCTTTTAATTTTAAGGGGGCCGACCAGGAATTAAGGGGACCGGCCACCTGGAATAGTTTTTACACTGTTTTCTTTTGCACCTTGTGACTCCTTTTGCTAGTCCCAGCTACCATTTCCCTCAAAAACTAAACTGATTTTGGAATCTAACCATGTATTTTCAAATTAATTCCATTTCTAAACATGTTTTCATGCTACAAAACCTCATACACCTTTCATTCACAACCAATCATCATCATATTAAACCAAATCACCATGTCATCACCAGAAACCACTATCTCCAACAAAGCCAAGAAACAAAAACTTGTCACCATACCACCAAAACAACTCTTCATTGACCTCACTAATGAAGATAACACCACTCCATCACCACCACCTCAATGTTCATCTCCTAGTGCTCCAAATGTACCTTCAAAAACACCATCAACTCATGGAACCTCTACGTCCTCTATACCATCATCATCATCAATCAATGACTATATCAACACCCACTTGTCACCTCCACCAAGAGTTCCACCACCACCACCTATTGAAAATGCATCTCTAGACATCACCCTTTCATTATCACCCATCACACCTCTTGATGCACAATTTTCACCATCATCACTCAACCCACCAAACTTCAACCCCATCCCATGGAGCCTACTTGAAGCTCATGGTGATACTTGCCTTTGTTGCATCCATAACCGTACCATCATCTTTGGCCTAAGAGATGAAATACACTACATGTTTTCATATATTGAAAGCTTGTTCCCTCAACCTCCACCAACATTAAACACACCTCCATCAACACCATCATCTCCACCTACAACATTGCTTCCCCCAAACTAAGCATGTCTCATGTTTGGAAAATAAAATTGTTTCAACCATTTTGATGGCAAGCTCTAGGAAAAACATTTCTATTAGAGTTTTGGTTGCTAGTTTGTTTATGTTATTTTGTATGCTTGAAAGCCCATAGGGCATTAGTTTATTGGATATCTTGTTTATGCATCTTGGATGCATTTTGCTTGTAACCATACTATCATTTAGTAGAAATGATATCTTCATGATCTACTTGCTTGTTTTATCTTATAACCTTAAAACGAGGGGGAGTACATGTCGAGGGGGAGCTCTAACATCGTCGGGATAACCTTTTTGATGCTAACAAAAAGGGAGAGAAATGATATAAACTCACTAAATACTTGTATACATATTAATTTTTAACTTAAGGAGTTTAGATTTTGTAATCATCAAAAAGGGGAGATTGTTGATATAAATAATGGTAAAAACGTTATTAATATTTCTCGATATCCCTATGTTTTGACGATCACAAAATGTTAAATCATTAAACAGAAAATCATTACGTAAACAAGTATTTAGTTACAAAATATAATTATATCCAACTTAATCACTTAAGGTATGAATAAACAATTGCCTAATACATTTTATGATCAAAGGAAGGTTTATTTAATCATTACAAATTATATAAAATGGTATAAACATTTTATATATTCAGAAAAACACTTTTGGTAATTAAAGGAAAATGTTTAATTTATAATAAATATATGAATTCAAATTTTTAACCAAAATCAGTTAAATTTTCACCAAATAAACTTTCCCCAGAAAAGACAAAAGATTCTGGCCGTTACAGGTGGGCGGCCCCCTTAATTTTAAGGGGGCCAGCCATACAATTAAAAGGGCCGGCATGCTCCTTTTGTCAGAATCTTTTGCCTATAAATACAGGTTTAATCCTGCATTTTTTCCTCACATTTTGAACTATAATTTTCTGTCCCAATCCTTTCAAATCATCTTCCTAAATCCTTTGATCATAAGATTATAAGTTCTTGTTTCAAGTGATTCAATCCCTCACCATTCAAAGTGCAAGAGAAGAATACTCCTTCAACATCTAGTAAAGAAGTATTGTAGATGTGTGAATATTGTTAGTAGTAGTGTAAATTAATTGTAAAGTTGTAGAAGTTTTGTAATAGGTAGATTTAGGTGGGTTAATGGTGTAGAGAAGTAGTGAAGAAGAAGTTGTGTTATGAAGAAAAAGAAGTTGTGTTGTGAAGAAGAAGAAGTTGTGTTGTGAAGAAAAAGAAGTAGTGTTGTGAAGGAGAAGGTGTGATGTGAAGAAGTTGTGAAAAAGGTGTGTAGTGATTAGTGGTGTGAGATTGGTTCTAGCTACGATTATAACTCGACATTTAGCTTAGTGTCGTTAATTGGTGTAAGCAAAATTCGTGTAAGGTTTCTCTGCCAAAAGGGAGCTCGTTGATTTAGTGAAGAAAACTCTCAAGTAGGTGACTCGAGGAGTGGAGTAGGGCAAGAAAGGTGTCCTTGTAGCCGAACCACTATAAATCTTTTGTGTCTCGGTTTGATCCTTCCGTCTCTTGCTTATTATCTTATTTACATCATTTTTACTTACGTAGACATAGACATTTGCATATTGTTATAACTTATCATATTGTGCTAATATTGATTTAACACAAAGATCAAACTAAAGGATCATTCACAAAAATAAAGATTTTACGAACAATCTAAAAGGATAAAATACATATATACACATATGCATGTTCAATTGATCATTTCGATCAAGTATAGTTTTCAAAACAAAACTTAAATTGAAGTTATGTTTTAACAACCGTTTTACTAATAGAAAATGACGTAAAACTATTTAACCCCCCTTCTAGTTTTCCACAGATGGAGTAGATCCAAATTGTTTTGTTTTGTTAAGACTAAAACTTTAGTTAATGTTTTCGGTTTAGAAAGCTTTATGGTCTTAGCCGTGGCTTTGGTCTTGGCTACCATGGTTTTGAGACTCGGCCTTGGCCTTAGCCGTGGATGTGGTCTCGGCCTAAGGCCATTAGGCCTCTTGGTTTGCCTTTAGTCGTGACATAGTGTATAGTCATGAGACTATATATAGGGCTGTTTTTAGTTTTTATGGGAAATGGTATGTTTTAAGTGTGTTCTGGCCGACTTTCCACGCGGTAGACGTAAAACATCATTTTGGACAACTTTCATGTTTTAACTTTTGGATGAATCGGACCATAAGGGCCTCATTCAAAAAGACAGATTCCTAAACAGCTTGTTGTGGTAGGGGCAACACCTTTCCTTTTAGGAAGAACCTTCGTAACCCTCGCAGCGGTTCCTTTTCTACTACGAACCCTGTCTGCAATACTAGAGGATCCTACGATAATAACCTCATCACCATCATAGGGAGGATCAGTAGAATCAGTGGCATTCTCAATCAATTGAGTATCCATTTCTATCTTAACTTGCTTACAGGGTTTTATCACAGCGAGCAGTATGATAGACATAGCGTCCACATCATTGATGTTCACAGACGCAGAAGGAGAACCAACCCCGAAACTACCATGATTCAGTTTCCTTGTCACAAAGCTAATGTCTTTACTAGTCCCAACAACGACGAAGTTTCGAAAAGCCATCCATGCACACAAAAATAAAAGAGATGAATAACAACAGATAAGTCACTTGTTATAATAAAATAGAATATACATAGTTTGTCCACCATGCATAATTTCAGGCACTAATGGAGACCCTTCCCAACAATCGACAATACCAACCATATACAAGATTGGCTCTGGGAAGGTCTGCACATTCACAAAAGGGCGAACAAGATGTTGGTACATAGGATTCCTCCGCTCTTGGTATGGGAGATGATCATTGAAGCGTTTCTTGTCAAATTAAACTCCTCGTTCGACAACGCAGGGTATTGAGCAGGTACTACAGTATTGGATATAAAAGAATTTTCCTTTCCAATCCCTTATGTTAGTGAAAGGTTTTACCACCAACTCAGGAACATCAGACTCCCCCCTCTTAGCTAACGTAAGCCAATCCCCACCAGGATAAAGGTTCAGAAAATCCCTAAGTACGTTAAGTGTAGGCTCATACCCATAAGACTCCCCCTCTTAGCTAACGTAAGCCAATCCCCAACTGGAGGGCTTGATGATGTACCCTCCCAACAGGTCGAAGGACACCCCTTCGAGCCTGTACTAAACATTCCTTTCGAAGGTCCTTTACAACTTCTAAAATATATTCAATGGTGTCATACCATTCCTCCAAGACATGGTTACCATTTGGGAATTCGCCAACCGAATGCCTAAGCCCTTCGGGGTAAAGACAGTGAAGGTATTAGAAGGAGAAAGCCTTCGACATCTCCCTTGAGCTTTCCCGCAAAGAAGGAGATTCATTACCAAAGCTATAATCATGGGACTCCCCCATGTACGCCCCAAGTCTTAGCTATGATCATGGGATTCTCCCATGAACGCCCTAAACATTAGCTATCATCCCTATGATAATCGCCTAAACCCTAGCAATCGCTTTAAATCATGAAACGACTCCTTGATCTCCGTAGATTGAGCTTGGAACTCTCCAAGGCCTATTTCCCTCTCCAATAAATAGCTTGGACGAGTCATTAAGTATGGTACGCTCACTAAACACATACATATCCTCTCAATCATACTTATTTACCATTACATATACTCATTCACCCGCCGGAGGTGATTCGCAGGGCCAACCCCATGCGCAATCACTTAACGTATTGTCTTTGTATTTCTTATTTTCATGTTATCAATAAGCTTGGCGCACCCTCACAACCCCCGTTTCCTTCAATCATCATCGTAAGGCCTGGTCGTACAACTTATTGTACAATCAAATGGCATGTACAAAAGATGTAATGCTCTATGGATGTCTACATCAGGGGAGTCAACTATACACTGCACAATTTTTTTCATTACATAGAGTTTTTTCCTATTGGGTTTTCTTTAGCAAATGTATGAGGCAGTACTTCAAAATTGACTCTACGTTGAAATGTGGCATCGTGGGAGGAGTGTTGTACACTATCAGTGAAAAACATTATATGAATGTATGCCACATTTGTCAAGCAATATATCAATAATGTGCCTATCAGTTGTCCCCTTAATTACTTTGTGAAGTCAATAGTGTTTTGTAGTAGTATAAATACTCCATTACACCATAAAGTAAAATGCACCAAATTAATCATTTAAGATAACTTCCACTACTTATCTTTCTAAAATATTTTTGGAGGCTCTTAATTATAGTGGTAATCTTTTGATAAAACAAAGGGTGAAAATCATCAAATAGTAACCAAATTTAAGATATGTTTCAATTTGTTACCTCAACTTATATCAATCATAAAAACCATCCAAGTTTCAAAACTGTTCCATTCTTATGTAATGTTTATGTTAGAGTGACCTGAATGGAATATTTCTCAAACTTGGTTATTATTTAGTGGTTATTGTTTATGTTTAGTCGTGCATTAATTGGTTGTACATAAAGTTGGTTGCAATTAGTTAAATTCAGAGGGTGAGTGTTTAAAATTAATGTATAACATGTTAATGCGTAGATGAATACTTTAAGAACAGTAATTTTAGAAAATTATATAAGAATGAAACAATTTTAAAACTTTGATGGTTTTTACGATTGATATATAATTTGAAATACCAAATTGGAACATTCATGAAACTCGGTTATTAATAGGTGACATAAAAACAAAATGATTTTCTTTGAGGTTATTACTCAAAGATGTTACTAAAGTTTTCCCAAAATTTGATTTAAGTTACTATATATTTTTTTTGTAACAAAGAGGTTACTCATGTTTGCGTAACCGGTTGTTTACGTTACTCCATATATTACAACTTATGATAGCAGGTAAAAAGTAACTAAATGGTCCTTGTGGGTTGTCGGGTTTAACAAATTTAGTCCTTAGATTTTTTTTTCTCGAATCCTCTCCTGTGGGCGACCCGTAACGAGGTTTCTTTACGTTTTCCGTGAAGTACTAAGTTTGAAAACATTATCCGCGAAGTATTTTGCTAAGTGAAATGTTATGCATGTGTACGTACTGAAGACGTGAAGGAGGTAGTATATATTTTAGTTTTATTACACAAGTTGGGGAATATCGGAAGGGACAAGATATGGTTTTTGTCAGTGAATGGGTAAGGGGAATAACATGGCATGTTGTCAAGTTGTTTGAGCAAGGATATATCGATTATACGTTCATATTATTAAAGGGTCTATTTGGTTTATTTCGTATCACAGAAAAAGAAAACAAAAAAAAAGTATATTTGAGTTGGTTTCGCTATAACAGAAGCTAAAAAAAAATATGTAATATGTCAAGTTGCAAGGTATTAGGATAGATCAATTACATGTTTTTTTTCTTTTATTAAAATGGTCATTTGGGTTTTGTTGCGTCAGAAAAGGTCAAACAACAATTTGTGGTGACAAGAAAATGTTTAGGGAATATGTTTTAGATTTATGGAATCCCTTGATCATACTAACGAAACAAGGACACCACAAATATATATATATATATATATATATATATATATATATATATATATATATATATATATATATATATATATATATATATATATATATATATAAAGTAAAAGAAAGATGTTGAAGTAGCTTAACTTTGACGTTTATTTTTATATCAAACGTTCGTATAAAATGAAACAAATTGTCGTTCTTGATTCTATGTTGGAAACAAAATCGAGTTGTATAATTTGTTTTGCATCTTGTGTGTCGAAATTTAAATTTGGTCGAGCCAAAGTAAACGAGTGTTGATTGATTATAATGAAAAGTTATCCGCGAAGTACTAAGTTTGAAAACATTATCCGCGAAGTACTAATATCGGGTTCTATACATTATCCGCGAAGTATTAAGTTTGAAAACATTAATGACTTTCTAAAGACTAAATTCGTTATACCCGCCATGCCACAGGGACCAAAAATGTAAATTAAAGATAGTGAAAAACCGGTACACCCGGTATCCCACCCTGGGAGTAACCTAATTAACGAACCCGTTTACATGAGTAACCTCTTTGTTAAAAAAAAAAAAAAAAAAAAAAAAAAAAAAAAAAAAAAAAAGTATAGTAACTTAAATCAAATTTTGGGGAAACTTTAGTAACATCTTTGAGTAATAACCCTTTTCTTTGACAATTGCTTTGCTAAAATAGTGAGTGGCAATTTATGCCCAAAATCAAAAAATTTGCTAATTTTATCAAATTTGTAAAAGATTTAAGCACACTTAGCCCTCTCTTTTTTTGAAATGGGCATATATTGCCCATTGAAAAGTTAGATGAGCACAAACGGACACATATTTTCTCTTAATTGGAAAAAATTACAATTGTTTTTAAAGAAAAACTTATAGATATAATATATTTAATTGTTTAAATATAAATGAGGTATTACGTTTAAGGAACTTATTTCGTCATTTTGAGTCTTTTCTAAAGCAATTTGTTTAAGATGCGCCCAGTTGATCCATACTTATTTAAGCCGGTGCCCGTTTAACCCGTTGCGCGTGACCGCCCGGCCCGCCCGTTTTGCCACCTAAAACTCCCCGAATATGAATATTCCATTTCTTTCCTTCGTTCCGTGAAGCGTTGAAACATCTATAGAAAAAACAAATAAAACCTCCAAAATCACCATTTTTCACAAAAAAGAAAAAGGGGGAATGGCGTGTGTGCATGATCATAACTGCGAAGATAACGATTGTGCATCTGATTGGTCTCTTTACAAACACATTGATGTCCCCAAGGTTCCTTAATTTTATTGCTTATATTCCCTGCTTAAAAAATAAGCAGTTCAAGTCATTTCAAACTGCTTATTTGGATCAAATTAATTGTTACTACTAGTATTCTTTCATTTAGATAAACAAAAGCAAATACCCCCCAAGTGCTTATTTTTAGATACCTTTTACGTACTTATTTATAGTAAAAAAAAAAAAAAAAAAAAAAAAAAAAAAAAAAAAAAAAAACATGTAAACAAACAAGGTATCTCAAATAAGCACTTTGAAGTAAGAATATTGTAACCTGCGTAGCTTATATTCATCCCAAAATTAGCAGCAGTTTGTTTTATCGAGCTTATCTGTTTTTGGCTTATGTTTCATAACTCCTACTTTTTTAGCTTGTTTTGTGACTTATGAGCTTATATCAATTTATTATGTCATAACAAACATATATGAGCCAAATAATTTCAGAATTTGCCGAAAAAAAATTTGAGCTTATGAAATATAATCTGAAAACAGATAAGCGCTTAAGCCCATAAATAAAAACTTAATCAAACACCCCCTAAAGGCTTCAAGCTGCTTATTCTTAGAAATAAGCACAAAAGCAAATAAGCGATCCCAAACACCCTTTTAGCTTCATTTCGGATGGATGATTATTGTTGTTTTTGTGTCATTGATATGT